>BPLR01008100.1:0-58882 GCA_021605095.1 Caerostris extrusa | reverse complement strand
AATAGCTTGCGAGTATTACCATTGCTCCAATTACCAGGCAGTTAGACCGATTTAAATTGTTGCTTACATATAAAATAAAAATTTATATTCACAAAACAAAATAATAAATTTAGAAAGGTAGTAAATATTAACAACAATCTGGCGCTCAATGCGACAGGTTTATATATCTAAATTTTAAATTGTGTGAGCGATATGGACTTATCACTCTCATGGAATTATCTTTAGTAGAGGCATTTATCGACAAGAATTTTAACTATATTTTTTTCGTGTTACAATATCCCGTGCCACAGTGAATATTGATCTTCTGCTTCTGATAGATGCTTTTTATCGCATTTGTACTTTGAAACACCCTGTATAACACAATATACATGTAACGGGTAAAAATAAAAGTAACGTAATAAGAGTAAAGTTAAATAATAATAAATATAATAAAAAGTAATAATAATGTAATAAAAACGTAACGCAACGTCCCAAAATAAATTTGTTATGATATTTGAAAATTATTCTACAATTTAATATAACAAACAAATAATATAATATGTATAAAATCTTTGCATATTATTCAATGTTTAAGTTAAATACTACACAAATAATCCCAAAGTATAACTACTAGAAGTCACTTTAACACTACATGAAGTCCCTTCAAATTACCAACAACTTTGCAAACTGCAATTTATTTAGAATTCCAATAAAACTTTAGTGTGTTTAAAAAAAAGGGTTAAATCATCATATCATTATCTTTATTCAAAAGTACAAATTTTTCTTTCTTTTATTGTTTTGCGTAGATAGTAATTTTTACATTTTTTTTTCAATTCAGTAATTTAATTAATGTTTAAGAATATTTTATAGAAAACATTTCTGTTAACTGGTTAGTTAAAAAATATTCTTTTAATTTAACGTCATCTAGATGGAAATATGTAGTACATCTGAATCAAATAATAATGAAAAACAAGTATTTTAATTGATGGGTGTAACCAATAATAACCACGACTTAATTAGTGCTCCAAAAATTTGACTGATTAACATCCTAATAAAAATAAATTTATTTTATTTTAATTAGTTAACACATTTTTTATGCCAAATAAAAAAGTTACTGAACGCTTTTTGAAAAGATACCTGTAATTTATGTTGCTTATAATCTATTTTTATGGTGCTACATTTTTTGTTTAGCTGCTATACAAGTTGTAATAAAATATATATATATATATATTTCATTAGTATGATTAGCGACATTTTCCAAACACGTATTACAAATTAGAACAAAGTAATTTTTCCTCTACCGCAGATTCAGATAACGACAATTAACCAACCAAAGGAAAACTAAAAAGATGACACGCTGAAACAAAGACATGGAAATTCATCACCATTTTCAAACTCTTAAAACCCTTGCGAGCTAAATATTCTCGAAGACAGACGCATGCTTCCTTCCTAAAGGGTTGTTTGATTAAATTACCAGTAAACGAATGACGAAATTTTTGTTGCATTTCGCATTCTTACCACCGAAACCAATCTCACAAGCATTGCTGTTATTGCTCAAGGCTCTCTGATTGTGAAAAGTTTGGTCACCTAAATCTTCCAACACTAATTACATGGCTATTTGAACAAAGCGCGTAGGATGTGCCGGATTATACGTCTTTCTTTACCCACTGGTGACTTTTGCTTTTATAATCGTCCGTGTCCCAAAACGCTTCCAACAATGTCCTTCCCCCATTCTGATTGGCTGCGACTAAATGACAAAAGAAGTAAAAGTGCTTGGCGCGGAAGGCCTCTGGGACTTGACGAGACACCGCATACCAAGCATTTCGTGAATAGTGAGAGAAATCGAATATTTAAAGGACTTTTACGAGTAGTTTTGGAAAACGATGCGTATTTCCAAGTCACTTGGCTGATTTTCGTAATAACCACTCTTCTCTCTCTTCATATGCAGGCATTGCCATTGCTGGAACAAATAATATTAAACAGAAAATGGGATGGCAATTGCCTGGCTGTTCGTTGAAGTAATTTTTCTCCTGGGGCTTTGCAAGCCAGTGGCGTGGAAATGTCATGGAGTGCCTGTTTTCTGATGTGTTTAAATGTGTGCCTCACTTTGGAAAAAATGGCACGGAAGTGTGTCAATAACCGATCAAATGAGCGGTGATGAATGTTTAAGAGTTCTAACTAGGTAGATGCTTAGTTAAAATGGTTACGCTTTTAGTTTATGGCTGCGACATTACTTCTTACAGCAAAATGAAGCAGAAGTGTTATTTGCGATTGCTCGTTTTCAGCACAATTTAGATTTCTTTTATTTATTTGTTTTTTAATAACAAATATTCAGAAGTTTATGAGTTAGCATCGTTTCTCTCGTATAAAGAATGTAAAATGCAATTAGCATGATTCAGATTGCATTTTAAAACGGAAAATTATGTTATATTTGCCTTCTAAATATTAGATTTGCTTTTTTAAACTCAGAACCACTGGTCTCTGAATTATTTTTACGCTTTTTGTATCATCTGCCCCATATCTTCCTTTTAATTTAATCTCTAAAGATATCTTTTTTTAATGAAGTTATTTTAGAAAAAAGGGATTTCTCGTATAAAAAATATATTATCATGCTAGTATATTTTAAGCAAAATGAATAGTAATTAAATATTTATAAAAATTAATTCAACATACTCCTATATACTACACAAGTACTAACAATCTGGTTTCTCAAATTTCACATGCGCTGATGCTGCATTCAAATTTATAATTGCATGGTGTAGTTGTTTTTGATGTTGATTACATTAAACTCCAGTGGACAGTTTACAGCTTGTTAATAACGTTAAAATACTCCTCTATTTAATCAAAAATCATCTATTAGCAGTCGCACGAGAGACCCACGTCTTAGTACGAGCTTATAGATAATGCTGTTAAGTCCTGCATGCTCATGTCTAGTAGTTGAAATATAAACACTATTTAGCATTTCTCATAAATTATATTCCAACTTCATTAGTTCTTCGTGATATTGAGTTTTCATAAGCATGTCTAACAATAAAAAACATAATAATAATATTTGGTATTTTTTTCCACCATATATCAAAAGCTAAATGGCGTAATAAATGCTGAATTAAAGAGAACTTATTTTTTACACTGCACCATTCCACAGACACTATCTACGAAAATTTCTTAAGTTAAAAAAGATGTTAACCAATTCCTCAGGTGCCAATATCTCACACTCATCGTTATCTAATCTCACCCATTCTGATCCCTGTTCCCGATATTGCGTGTTTTATTCACATAACAAAAACCCAAAAGAATGAAAACGACCTCCAACCGGACTTCAATGCCCGGACTTATCCTGAATGCTCTGGAAATGCGCTGTGGCGAGTGACTAATTTCAGCATAATAACGAGACAGTGACAAATGAAAAGGCATGACCATAGACGTGGACAGAAACTGATTTGTATTCATGAATGGGCGGTCGGCTGGTTATTTGACGAGTATTAATGGTTATTCTGGTAGCTTATCGGTAAAATGTTTTGGCG
Organism: Caerostris extrusa; assembly: GCA_021605095.1. Lineage (NCBI taxonomy): Eukaryota > Metazoa > Arthropoda > Arachnida > Araneae > Araneidae > Caerostris > Caerostris extrusa. Next base: position 55,379 of record BPLR01008100.1, on the reverse strand, counting down.
GGAAAAAAAAAAAAGGTCCCTTCTGCGTTGCCATTGGAGATAACGGTTGTGGGCCTTTGCGCTTACTTCACAGACGAGGATTTTTTTACTGTATTTCCAAGTCGTTTCTTATCGTCTTACATGTTGGAAATTTTGGGTGATAATACCAGTAAAAATCGGTTCCGTGCTATTTCCGTGATTGGTGGAAAGTTTATTTTTGGGTTTGTGAATTTGTGTTGAAGTTTAAGCGCTCTTATCGATTCGAGGTAATGTGTTGGTGGTATTTTCTTGAGAAGAAATTCCTTTCCGGCCTGACCTTTCCTTTTTTTTTTTTTTTCGTTCTATTTTAGAAACATTTAGTTTTATCATTTAGATTGCTTAGCTTGCTGGGTATTAATAAAGTCATTTTTCTTCCTAATGCATTATTCATAATCTCGGGAGATAAAGTTGCATTTTTATGTACAAAAAAATGGTAATGGATGATAAAACATTTTATTGTTTAAGTTAATCGAATAATAATACAGCAAAGTCTCATGAAATTAATTCAAAGAGACAAAATAAAGCCCTTGAGATTTATAAAGTAAAAGTTTCATAGATTCTGGCAACGGTTTGTTAACGTAAAATAAGTTTTGTTTGGTTTCAGAAGTACTTTGAATTACCCAATTTTTGTCTATTACTGATAATAAGATAATAGTTTGAATAAACCTTTCATATATATAGTATGAATAAACCTTTCATATATATATAGCATGAATAAACCTTTCATATATATAGCATGAATAAACCTTTCATATATATAGCAGGAATAAATCTTTCATATATATAGCAGGAATAAACCTTTCATATATATAGCAGGAATAAACCTTTCATATATATAGCATGAATAAACCTTTCAAATATATAGCATGAATAAGCCTTTCTTATATATAGAAGCATGAATAAACCTTTCATATATATAGCATGAATAAACCTTTCATATATATAGCATGAATAAACCTTTCATATATATAGCATGAATAAACCTTTCATATATATAGCAGGAATAAACCTTTCATATGTATAGTATGAATAAACCTTTCATATATATAGCAGGGAATAAACCTTTCATATATATAGCATGAATAAACCTTTCATATATATAGCAGGAATAAACCTTTCTTTAGCATATATAATACACAGTCCAGTCCCATTAATGTGACCACCACCTACTTTGAACGTCAACGTGAAATAACCAATCACAAAAGCCAGGTGGCAGCATTGAAGTAGAGTGTATATAAAGGATGTCCTAGAGTATCGGAAAGCATTTCAATCGTTTGCGTAATGCAGAAACGTTGCATAGGCAAAGGTGGTTATTCTGGCTTTTGACAGGGGATCACATTAATGTGATTGGACTATGTATCTTACAGTAAAAAATAATAATAATTACAACATTTGGCAATTTTTTATACCATATATCAAACACTAAATGGCGTAATAAATGCTGAATTAATGAGAACTTATTTTGCACTGCACCATTCCACAGACACTATCTACGAAAATATTTTAAGTTAAAAACCATTTTAACCAATTCCACATGCGCCAATATCTCACTCTCATCGATATCTTATCTCACCCATTCTGATCCCTATTCCTGATATTGCGTGTTTTATTCACATAACAAAACCCAAAAAGAATGAAAACGACCTCCAACCGGACACTTTAACCTGACTCCAATGCCCGGACTTATCCTGGCATGTGCTATGGCGAGTGACTAATTTCAGCATATTAAGGAGACAGTGACAAATGAAAAGACATGACCATAGACGTGGACAGAAACTGATTTGTATTCATGGACGGGGAGTCGGCTGGTTATTTGACGAGTATTAATGATTATTCTGGTAGCTTATCGGTCAAATGTTTTGGCGGGGAAAAAAGTTCCCTTCTGCGTTGCCATTGGAGATAACGGTTGTGGGCCTTGAGCTTACTTCACAGACGATGATTTTTTTACTTCATTTCCAAGTCGTTTCTTATCGTCTTACATGTTGGAAATTTTTGGATGATAATACCAATAAAAATCGGTTCCGTGCTATCTCCGTGTTTGGTGGAAAGTTTATTTTTGGGTTTGTGAATTTGTGTTGAAGTTTAAGCGCTCTTATCGATTTGAGGTGATGTGTTGGTGGTATTTTTCTTGAGGAGAAATTCCTTTCCGGGCTTACTTTTCTTTTTTTCTTTGTTCTATTTTTAGAGACATTTAGTTTTATCATTTAGATTGCTTAGCTTGCTGTGGTATTAATAAAGTCATTTGTCTTTCTAATGCATTATTCATGATCACGGGAGATAAAGTTGCCTTTTATGTACAAAAAATAGTAATGGATGATAAAACATTTTACTGTTTAACGTAATCGAATAATAATACAGTAAAGTCTTATGAAATTAATTCAAAGAGACAAAATAAAGCTCATGTGATTTATAAACTAAAATTTCGTGGCTTTTGGTATCTGTTTGTTAACATGAAATAATTTTTTATTGGTTACAGAAGTATTTTGAATTACCCAAATTGTGCCTATTACTGATAATAAGAGAATAGTTTGCATAACCTTTCATATATGTTTTATGAATAAACCTTTCATAGCATATATAATATCTTACAGTAAAAGAAATAATAGTAATAATAACATTTGGCAATTTTTTTGTACCATATATGAAATGCTAAATGTCGTATTAAATACTGAATTAATAATAACTTTTATTTTACACTACACCATTCCACAGACACCATCTACGAAAGTTTCTTAACTAACTTAACTAAACTATTCTTTAACTAAAGTTTCGGGATTCCGGCAACGGTTTGTTAATAACATAAAATAAGTTTTTGTTTGGTTACAGGAGGAGCTTGAATTATCCAAGTTTTTGTCTATTACTGATAATAAGAATTGAATGACTAAAATTTCGAAATTGTTCTTCGGTAAATTAACTGATTTATGAAAAATAAATTGATATTTAGTTTAATGCAATAGAAAATTTAGGAATGTTTTTTTTTTTTTTTTTTTGATTATGTAAAATGATTCTGTAAACTAAAGTTTTGTGTATTCTGGCAACGATTTGTTAACATCGTTGCAAAAGCGTCCCTTGCGAAGAAACATAAAATAAGTTGTTTTTTTCTATTGCAGAAGTAATTTGAATTACCCAAGTTTTGTCTATTACTGATAATAAGAAATAGTATGACTAAAATTTCAAAATTGTTCTCCAAAATTAATTCTGACTTATATAAAAATAAATTAACAGTTATTTTATTGCAACTAAAAATCAGCAATTGTATTTTTTAATATTGTGAATTTTCAATATTGTTTCATACTGTGAAACGATTCTGTAAACTAAAGTTTCGTGTATTCTAGCAACGAATCGACAACATAAAAATTAGTTTTTGTTCGATTACAGAAGTAGTTTGAATTACCAAATTCTGTCTATTACTGATAGTAAGAGAATAAATAGTATGACTAAAATTTCAAAATTGTTTCCCCAAAAAATAATTCTGTAACTGTAGTTCCGCCAACCGAAGCATGTTTCCTCCTACGCGCTGCAAAAAAGTGTACCTTTGCGGCGTACCGAAGAAATCGTTAGTAGGCCTCAAGATTCTCACCAGAGGGGACGTACGGCAAAACAGGCACTGCCGTTAATTAAGAGCTAAAAGTGGAATCTTACCAAAAATGAATAACTAGATGTTTTAAAGGAGATATATGTTGTGTTATTATTTGTATATAATATATATATATATATATATGCGCGTATAAATAAAAATTTTGTGTCTTTAAAGTTGGGAGTTCTTCAACCAGACCACACCCAGTTCCAGCTGCACAAACAAACCAACACCTACTACAATTCGGATTTATGAAAAAATAAATTAATAACTGTTATATTGCAATTAAAAATTAAGCAATGGTATTTTTTCTTTTATAAATTTTCATTTTTTATTTCATAATGTGAAACGATTATGTAAACTAAAGTTCTAACTTTCAACGATTTGTTAACATAAAATTAGTTTTTTGTTTGGTTACAGAAGTAGTTTGAATTTAACAAACTTTGTTTATTACTGATAATAAGAGAATTGTACGGCTAAAGTTTCAAAATTGTTCTCCGGTAATTTAATTATGATTTATGAACAATAAATTAATATTTAGTTTATTGTAATTAAAAATTCAACATTAGAATTTTTTATTTTTGTAAGTTTTTTAAATTTTTTTTATTTTTTTGTTTCATAATGTGAAATTATTGTCCATCTTGTATGTAAATTTTTAGAGAATGTAATGTAAATATAAATCATACTTACTGATGATAAAACTTAATCAAAGTTATTAATTAAAACTTAAAAAAATATAATTTTTTTGTTTAACAATGTGAAAGGATTATATAGTTTATATGGAATTTTTTGGAAGATGAAATGTAATTATGCGTCATAATTACTGACGACAAAACTTTATCAAATATTTTAATTAAAAATAATATGAAGGAGATTATTATTAAGTAATCTAATACTTATTCACTGATACAATTTATATCTAATGAAATATAAAAAAATTAAAATATAAATCATCAAACAGACAAATTAATAATCTTTTAATAAATATTTAAATGCAAGTCTGAGTAATGTAAATTTAAATATAAGTCAAAGTAATATAAATTTAAATGTAAGTAATAAGTCTGTTCATTTCGTATTTAAATGTCTAGAGAGACCATTTTCAGACAAATTTCTTTATAGTAGATTTTAATCATTTAACTTTTCCAACGAAACATAAATTGTATTTTTATAACTTTAATTCATATCATTAATTAGCTTAGTCAAGAAAATCTCCTTCTTTAAAATTTATGATTTTTAAAATAATTTCAGATGTTTATGTAGATTTTTTTTCATAAATCTTCATAATAAAATGTAAATTATGTACTTGAATATTATATTTATAATTTTTGAAATAATAAAGAATTAAATTGAGTTAATCTAAGAAATGAGCATTATTTTTATTAATTGTTTCATAAAAAAATGTTATTTAAAATTTTTAGTTTGCTTTAAATATTTCATTCATTTTATTCATTATAATTACTTTTTTTGATTTTTAGAAATATTTCAGTTTTCCAATTGCACGGTTTTATGGCACTTTATAGATTATATTTAACATTTACAGGCTTAATCTTACAGTTTCTTTTCTGCTTAATACAATTCCTACTATTAGTTCACTCTCCCTATATATATCTTGTTCAAAATACTTCTTATTCATCCACTCAAGTTCAAATACATTTTTTAACTTGTAGGGGATGACACTGATGTTAATACAGTTTTTTCAAATATTAATTCATTAATTAAATTTAATTAATTAATTTTAGCTTTATATAGGCGAATAAAATTTCTTTAAATAAGATATTTAGCAGGATATAAATTTAGGAATAAATACCATCAGTGGCGAAGCGTGTAGATCGCTGGAAAAAAATTTTTTCTTTTTCAGATTCATTTTCATTCTGGGTGAGAGAGATGGAAAGTGTGTATATGAGAGAGAGAGAGAATTTTTCTAACTTAAAAATGAATGAAAATTATTTATAAAGGACTTTCTGCAATATTCTGAAAAATGTAGGAATTGACTTAAAAATTTTTTTTTTTTTTTTTATAAAAGTCAAATGATTCTTTTCTCTAAAATGCATTTGGCTTTTATGATTTCCAAACAATAAAAGTAGCTAGGAATTAAACAGTACTCTTTTAAAGAACAAATTTAGAAGGTACCTAATATCCTAATACCTATTTTTTTTTTTTTTAGGATGAATAGATATGAAGTACTTTACATTAGAAAGCACCTTATCACCTTATCCACCTTATCATCCTTATTCAAAAATTAAAAAAATTAAATTTAATGCTCAAAACCTTCATAAACTAACATGAATCTAAGAAAGATAATTAATATTAAGTTTATATTCTATTTTAATTAAAAGCATCCTTTCATTTTAAATAAAAAATTTATTCAACGCACTCGAAAAAATACGTTTATTTTAAGGTATACAATCTATTTTAAGGTAACTATATTTTTTTTTTGTTTACTTATTATACAAGGTGCAATAAAAACAAAGAAATATATTTAATTACTGTAATTAGTGGCCTTTTTCAAACACATTTAACAATTAAGAACAAAATAATTCTTCCTCTACCGCAGATTCAGATAACGACAATCAACCAATCTAAAAAAAGAAAACTAAAAAGATGACACCTGAAACAAAGACTGGGGGATGGGGTCATCTCCATTTTCAAACCCTTAAAACCCTTGCGGGCTAAATATTCTCGAAGACAGACGCAGAGGCTTCCTTCCAAAAGAGCTATTTGATTAAATTACCAGTAAACGAATGACGAGATTTTTGTTGCATTTCTCGCATTCCTACCACCGAAACCAATCTCACAGGCATTGCTGTTATTACTCAAGGCTCTCTCTCTGATTATGAAAAGTTTGGTCAATCTAAATCTTCCGAACACTAATTACATGGCTGTTTGAACAAAGCGGCAGGATGTGCCGGATTATACGTCTTTCTTTACCCACTGGTGACTTTTGCTTTATAATCGTCCGTGTCCTAAAACGCTGCCAACAATGTCCTTCCCCCATTCTGGATTGGCGGCGAATAAATGACAAAAGAAGTAAAAATGCATGGCGCGGAAGGCCTCTGGGACTTGGCGAGACACCGCATACCAAGCATTTCAGTGAATAGTGAGAGAAATCGAATATTTAAAGGACTTTTACGAGCAGTTTGGGAAAACGATGCGTATTTCCAAGTCATTTGGCTGATTTTCTAATAACCACTCTTCTCTCTCTTCATACGCAGGCATCTCCATTGCTGAACAAATAATAATAAACGGAAAATGGGATGGCAATTGCCTGGCTGTTCGTTGAAGTAATTTTTCTCCTGGGGCTTTGCAAGACAATGGTGTGGAAATGTCATGGAAGTGCCTGTTTTCTGATGTGTTTAAATGCATACCTCACTTTGGAAAAATGGTACGGAAGTGCCTCAATTACCTATCAAATGAGCGGTGATGAAGTTTTAAGAGTTCTAACTAGGTAGATGTTGGTATGAAATGGTTACGCTTTTTAGTTTATGGCAGCGATATTAGTTCTGACAGCAAAATGAAGCAGGAGTGTCATTTGCGATTGCCGTTTTCAGCACGATTCAGATTTCTTTTATTTATTTGGTTTTTTTAATAACAAATATTCAGAAATTCATGAGTTAAAATCGTTCCGCTCATGTAAAAGAAGAAAATGTAATTAGTCTTGCTTCAGATTCCTTTTAAAAATGGAAAATTATATTACATTTGCATTCTAAATATTAAATTTGCTTTTATAAAACTTAGAACCACTTGTCCCTGAAATTATTTTTACGCTTTTATATCTCATCTGACTTACATATTCCTTTACTTTAATTTTTAAATACATCTTTTTTAATAAAGTTATTTTGGAAAAAAAAAAAATTTTTAGTATAAAATATATTATCCCGCTAGTGCAATTTTAGGCAAAATTAATAGTAATTAAATATTTATAAAAATTAATTCTACATACTCACATTGAGTAAATAAATTTTGGGTAGAAAATCTATTACAAAAAAGAGGCATCCAATACATTACTTTTTTTCCAATATATAGCACAGCATATATAAAAATTAATTAATGTGATTATGTAATGAATTGTGATTAGTGATGTTTTTCAAACATGTTTTACAATTAAGAACAAAGTAATTTTCCATTTATCGCAGATTCTGATAACGACAACCAACCCACCAAAAGAAAACTAAAAAGATGACACGCTGAAACAAAGACATGGAAATTCATCACCATTTTCAAAACCATTAAAACACTTGAGGGCTAAATATTCTTGAAGACAGACCACGGGCTTCCTCCAAAAGAGCTATTCGATTAAATTACCAGTAAACGAATGACGAGATTTTTGTTGCATTTCTCGCATTCCACCACCAAAACCAATCTCACAGGCATTGCTGTTATTACTCAAGGCTCTCTCTGATTATGAAAAAGTTTGGTCAATCTAAATCTTCCAACACTAATTACATGGCTGTTTGAACAAAGCGGAAGGATGTGCCGGATTATACGTCTTTCTTTGCCCACTGGTGACTTTTGCTTTATAATCGTCCGTGTCCCAGAACGCTTTCAGCAATGTCCTTCCCCATTCTGGTTTGGCGGCGAAATAAATGACAAAAGAAGTAAAAATGCTTGGCGCGGAATGGCCTCTGGGACTTGGCGAGACACCGCATACCAAGCATTTCAGTGAATGGTGAGCGAAATCGAATATTTAAAGGACTTTTACGAGCAGTTTGGGAAAACGATGCGTATTTCCAAGTCATTTGGGTGATTTTCGTAATAACCACTCTTCATACGCATTCATCGCCGTTACTTAAACAAATAATAATAAACGAAAATGGGATGGCAGTTGCCTGGCTGTTCGTTGAAGTAATTTTTCTCCTGGGGGTTTGCAAGACAATGGCGTGGAAATGTCATGGAGTGCCTGTTTTCTGATGTGTTTAAATGCTCGCCTCACTTTGGAAAAATGGTACGGAAGTGCGTCAATTACCGATCAAATGAGCGGTGATGAATTTTAAGAGTTCTAACTAGGTAGATGTTGGTATGAAATGGTTACTCTTTTAGTTTATGGCTGCGACATTAGTTGTGACAGCAAAATGAAGCAGAAGTGTCATTTGCGATTGCAGTTTTCCGCACGATTCTGATTTCTATTATTTATTTATTTATTTTTTTTTTTTAATAACAAATATTCAGAGGTTATGAGTTAAAATCGTTTTCTCATATAAAAAAAAAAATGTAATTAGTATTCTTTAAATTGCATTTTAAAATGGAAAATTATGTTGTATTTGCTTCTAAATATTAGATTTGCTTTTATAAAACTTAGAACCGATTGTCTCTGAATTTATTTTTACGGTTTTATATCATCTGACCTACACCTTCCTTTAATTTAATTTTAAAGATACCTTTTTAATGAAGTTATTTTGGAAAAAAATCACGGATTTCTCGTATAAAATATATTATCACACTACTATATTTTTAAGCAAATTTAAAATTAAATATTTATAAACATTAATTCAACATACTCACATTATGTAAATAAATTTTGGGTAGAAAATATACTAACAAAAAAGAGCATCCAGTACATTACTTTTTTTTTTTCCAATATATAGCACAGCATATATAAAAATTAATTAATATATTTAATTATTGTGATTAGTGATGTTTTTCAAACACATTTCACAATTAAGAACAAATTAATTTTTCCTCTATTGCAGATTCAGATAACGACAATCAACCTACCGAAAGAAAACTAAAAGATGGCACACTGAAACAAAGATATGGAAATTCATCTCCATTTTCAAACCATTAAAACACTTGCGGGCTAAATATTCTTGAAGACAGACACAGACTTCCTTCCAAAAGAGCTATTTGATTAAATTACCAGTAAACGAATGACGAGATTTTTGTTGCATTTCTCGCATTCCAACCACCGAAACCATTCTCACAGGCATTGCTGTTATTACTCAAGGCTCTCTCTGATTATGAAAAGTTTGGTCAATCTAAATCTTCCAACACTAATTACATGGTTGTTTGAACAAAGCGCCAGGATGTGCCGGATTATACGTCTTTCTTTACCCACTGGTGACTTTTGCTTTATAATCGTCCGTGTCCCAAAACGTTGCCAACAATGTCCTTCCCCCATTCTGGATTGGACCGGCGAATAAATGACAAAAAATTAAAAATTCTTGGCGCGGAAGGCCTCTGGGACTTGGCGAGACACCGCATACCAAGCATTTCGTGAATAGTGAGAGAAATCGAATATTTAAAGGACTTTTACGAGCAGTTTGGGAAAACGATGCGTATTTCCAAGTCATTTGGCTGATTTTCGTAATAACCACTCTTCTCTCTCTTTTTATACGCAGGCATCGCCATTGCTGGAACAAATAATAATAAACGGAAAATGGGATGGCAATTGCCTGGCTGTTCGTTGAAGTAATTTTTCTCCTGGGGCTTTGCAAGCCACTGGCGTGGAAATGTCATGGAGTGCCTGTTTTCTGATGTGTTTAAATGTGTGCCTCACTTTGGAAAAATGGTACGGAACTGCGTCAATTACCGATCAAATGAGCGGTGATGAATTTTTAAGTGTTCTAACTAGGTAGATGTTGGTATGAAATGGTTACGTTTTTAGTTTATGGCTGCGATATTAGTTTGACAGCAAAATGTAGCAGAAGTGTCATTTGCGATTGCCGTTTTCAGCACGATTCAGATTTCTTTTATTTATTTGATTTTTTAATAACAAATATTCAGAAGTTCGTGAGTTAAATGAGTATGAAAATCATTTAACTTGCTTACAAATTTTTAAATAAAAATGTTAATTTGCATTCTAACTATTAGATTTGCTTTTTTTTGGAAAACTTAGAATACATATCTCTAAATTATTTTTACAGAACTTATCATCTTTTGATCCATCTTCTTTAATTTAATTTCTAAAGATGATTTCTTTAAGAAAGTTAATTTGAAAAAAAAAAAAGATTTCTCGAATAAAATATATTATTATGTTAGTATATTTTTATAGAAAAATTAATCTAATTAAGTATTTATAAAATTGATTTAAACAGACTCACATTTATGTAAATACATTTTGATTATAAAATATATTAACAAATAAAGAACATCCAATACATTACTTTTTTTATATATGTAATGAGTTTTTATATGCATCATCATCACTGTCTGCGCTGACAGATTTCAGCCTGTTTTCTTTTTTACGTGGACAGGGTTATCATCCCTACGCTCAACTCTCTACCCTGATATTAGACCGGCCCTACAGTTTAAAAAGATTCCAACTTTAAAAACCCATGGAACCCCCGGGACTTGAACCCGAGACCTGTGGCATTCCCAGAGTTTTTATATACAGACGTTATTTTTTCAATCTCCGGTGAGGTATTAAATAAAAACAAATGAGAATAACAAAACAATACTATTTGTCAAGTGAATTTGAAGTGGATTTACTTTTCCACAAATCATGGAATGGATTATCACATTGGTGGATTTTTCAATACCCTCTTCGTAACACATTACCACCGATATGTTGAAATTCACGAATGTGTTCATTTACAGAAACAAGCAACTCTTTAACAATGGTACCGCCGAACCATAAGGTCCGGTCTGCATGCTGGATGATCCATTCAAATTAGTATAAGAAACTGTTAGTTTACCACAACAATATGTTTTATCATGGATCAAAATAATTCCAGTCAGAAGAGCACTTCCGATGAATTTCTGCTTCACTATTGTCTTCTGCCAAATTGCGACTGTACTTGCAGGAATCAATCAATCATTTAATCAGGCCAACCATATTAAATGGCCTGTAAATCATCACTAATTGATGATGACTTGGCAATGACAGGATGAGGAAGTTGCGGAATAGTATACAGCTCTCATATCTACCTTGTATAGCTCTGCTGTTCACTTTAGCGATATGGAAGTTGTAAAAATGTACATTTTAAAAACAAGATTTTCTACCAATATAAAACTGTTTGCATTATACATGGTTCCTTCATTTTAACTCAAAAAACATAGATTTAAGCATTAAATATATCAAAATATAATTAAAATATATTTTAAAAGCATTAAAAATAGCTTTTAAAAATCTTATACTAATATTGCATCAAGAAATATATATATAGATATTTATATTATTTATTCATTAAATAAAATTTATATCGTAATTCATGCAAAATGTCATTACTAATAAAAATATATTAAGGTTTATAAAACAAAGGTAAATTATATCTGTGCAGTAAGAAAATAATATCAGAGTAACTGTACTCTAATCTGTTTAATGGATAATGTTTGCTCATTATTCTTCCAAATAACAAACAGTTTTAATGGAACTGTTGTTTAGGCTAATTCGAAAGATATTGTATAAGTCGTTTTCATTTTACATTAGCATTCTCAAATTAAATAACTTCAAAACAAATTCAATATACAATTTTTATATAACACCAATTTTTTTATTTAATTTAGTAATTTTTTGCTGTTTCAAAAATTAGTTCAAATAAAAAAATTTAGATAGATTTAAAATATTTTTTTAAAAATTAATTTCAAGTCATTTCTGAACTAATTGCCCTAAATTAATAATTTACCCAAATTAACATAAAATAATTTATCTTTCATTTCCAAATTAAAAAAAAAGGACACTATAGTAAAATACATCAAAGAATTATCAAATCCTTTAACGTAATCCATTATAATATCCATCATTTAAAAATAAAAAAAACATTTCGTTTCCAAACAGTGGGCCACAAAATATGCAAAAGACATTAAAGAATTAGCAATTCTTTAACATTTTGTTGCAATCCATTATAAAAAACAACAAACATCTCATCATTTAAAAATAAACTCTTTTTTGTGCCTTGACATTTAATATAAACGCACCAACCAGCAATGACCTCTGCGAGCCCTTCTGACCATCCCACTGTCGAAGCGGGCAGTTAGATTCCATTGAAATATGTATTACCCGAGTTTTCAACTCACCAAAACATTGCTATTTAATGGCCATCATTACCCCATTACGGCTAATGGCGGGCGTTAAAGTAATCGCTTTTAAATAATAGCTTTAAAAATAATAGCCAGTCGATATCCCTCTCCCTGAGGTACTAAGTATCTCCCATCTCGAAGTTGCACCATTTTTCCCATGACTCCAGCCTGTTGGATATTCTTGGAGAGAGAGTCATGGGACATCTAAGGAATAATACGATTAAGACCCACCACTCGCAGTTGGGAGACACATCCCGGGCCTTTGGACCTAAACGACCTAATCAAAATTCTCCAACGCTTGCAGAGCTGCACCTGTATAAATGACTTAATGAAGCATATTCCCATCTTAGGCCATTGCTCAAGAGCATAAACACGTTTAAGAGCTGGTGTTAACAGCTGATAATGTTTGAGTTTTACTCGGGAGGACCAAGGGGTGCTGGCGTTTATTGGATGTTGGGCGATTTTAAATAGTGCCATTGCAAAAATGTGTCGCCCTTTCTGGAGGAGATCTTAAAATGCAAGTGTTTCTCAACCCCTGCTGGATTGATTATTATTAAAATGAATCGTAAGTTAAAGTTTGGGGTTCTTGTCCTGTTGTTGCCTTACCTCAAGTGTTGGAAGTTTCATTAAATATGGACAAAAAATTGTTAAGATAGTGATGTGTACCATGAAATTATGGTTTACAACAAAGTTTGGTGAAGTTCGTTTAGTTGTTATAGTATTTTTAACAGGCTCCACGGAATGTTATCTAACTCAATATAATTTCAGATATCGATCGTAGTAATAACACAAATATTGAATTTACTATAGATTTAAAGAAATTATTGTGCATTGTTTTTTGATTGTTTATTGAATCAAATAGATTCCATTCGTTGTATAACAAAGTTTGGTGAAGTTTTTTTTATTTTCTTTTATTATCTTTAGCAGATGTATTCTCCACAGAGATGATATCGTAACTCAATATATTTCAATATCGATCTAGTAATAACTCAAATACTGAATTTACTATAGATTTAAAGAAATTATTGTGCATTATACGATTTTTTATAGTTATTTAATCAAATGGTTTCCATTCGTTATAGTAACAAAACTTTGGTGAAGTTTGCTAAAGCATTTGTAACAGGTTTATTCTCCAATAATTTATATAATTTCAATGAATTTTAGTAATAACTCAAATACTGAATTTATATAGATTTAAAGAAATATTATGCGTTATATATTTTTATAGTTAATTCAATCAAATAGTTTCCGTTCGTTATGTAACAAAGTTTGGTGAAGTTTGCTTGGCTATTATAGCATCTGTAACAGGTTTATTCTCCACAGAGATGCTACGTAACTCTCTATAATTTCAGATATCAATTTTAGTAATAACTCAAATACTGAATTTACTATAGATTTAAAGAAATTATTGTACATTATATTATTTTATGGTTTATTTATTCAAATGGTTTCCATTCGTTATATTTTAAAACTTAATCATTAAACCCACCACAATGAATTGGCACATATACTATATACCATAGAATAAAAAATACCATTTAATACATGTTTTACCGCATTGAATTATCACAGTATACCACAATGAATTATAATTCAAAATACCACAATGAATTATCACAATATACCACAATGAATTATCACAATGTACCACAATATACCATAACACAATGTTTTACTATGATAAATTAGCACATAAAAATATTGGTACAAAATGCATGGATTATATATATCATATAATTTCCTTTAATTCTAGTGTCTGATTTTATTTCAATTCATGTTGCTCAATTTTTTTTTTAATTATAGAAAATATAATGGTGATTATTTTATTTTATTTATTGTATTGAAACTAATAATTTAAATCTCAATGTTATGTTTAGCAAATGATAACTAATTATTAAATATATATATTAGTAAATAGATTTTAACATTTTTTGTTCGAAATTGATTGATTTCGATTAATTTTTAAGTATTTTTATATCAATATATATGTAAAAAATTAATTTTTCAATTTCCTCGTAGTCATGTCAGATTTATGTTTTATTACTGTTTACCTTTGTGTTTTTGTTTGTTTATGTACTTGATTTTACTAAAAAACATTTATTTATTTTGGTTTATTTAATGTTTAACAAATTATTAATTATTTTATATAATTATTACATTATATGATTTTTTTACTTGAACTTTTATTTAACTGTAATTTATTTTTAGCTAAACTATATTATATTTTTAACTATTTAACTATACTTATATTTTAATATTTTTAACTATTTTACTATATTTATGTTTTAACTATTTATTATGCTTATATTTTTAACTATTTAACTATATTTACATTTTTAACTACATCCAGTTATATAAGTTCGATATAGTTAAAAATTAGGAAATATAAAACTTCTTCTTACGCTTTCTTTTGACATTTCGGAAAAAATAAAGACGGAAATAAAGTTATTGGCAAAAGGCGGTTTTTCCTGTCATACTTTAATCTGCAGGGAAACTGATTGAAAAAGTTCAAAAAAATTGAAAACAATCATCTTTCCTTTCTCAAAAAAACTAAAAAAAGTAAAGGAGAAAAAAACTCTCTAAAAATACAATTGAAACAGCAAACAACCACAACAAAACAAAATCGATTCTTTTCAACAAAGCCCACGGCCTATACTGTACTCTATACCGCCGAAAGCTTCCTCAATTTGAAATTGATCAATCAAATGTTTCAGAGGCTATGGATACTTGTTGATCCGTTCATTTCGGTTTTTGCACAATGGATTTCAACTGTTTACTTTGAAAGTAAAATGTATTTTGCACCAAATTTCACCCATCTCAAGAACCAGGAAGAAGAATTCTTGGAAGGATTTTTTCCACGTAATTGAGTTACATCACTGGCTCAAGAATTTGAATCCGCAGCTGCATAATTTAAACGGATGTTGGTATTCGTGGAAGTCGGTTTAACATTGATTTTTTTTTTGTGGATAGAGTGTCAGTGTTTGCATTGATTTTCGTGGCTTTTCTTTGATTTCCAAGTTTGTTCACTTCAATGTTACTAAGACTGCAGGTTTTGTTTGTCAGATTTCTGTAAGTTCGTGTAAAATATTTTCTGTGGATGTTTATTGTATAGTTAACTCAATTTTTTTATATTAAAAGCTTTGACTTTCATGCATACAAGTAATATAATAATATATGCATACACTATATTACTTGTATGCATAAAAATTTGAAATATAATTTATTTAGACTGACGAGTTATTTAGACTTATAGTGGTTCGGAATCCACTTTAAAATGTAGATCCCTGTCTAATATGACTGCAGAGCGTTAGGCGAAGGGCTGACAACCATACTCCACAAAAAAGAAAGCATCTCTTGTCACGAAATTTGATAGTAGGCAGACGGTCTTGGCCCACCATGGGGCTGTTGGGCAATGAAGATGAAGTCCCTAAATGGTAGCAAGATGGAAAATTCAAGTTCGAATTTTCTTATGCCATTCGTTGTGAGTATTGCTTTCAGAAACGAAGAGACAGTTACAAATGTAATAGTGCGTGTCATCTTAAATATGTAGTAGCTACAAATGTTTCAGGATCTATGGATACTTGTCGATCCGTTCATTTCTGTTTTTTGCACAATGGATTTCTACTGTTTACTTTGAAAGTAAAATGTATTTTGCACCAAATTTCACCCATCTCAAGACCAGGAAAAAAAGAATTCTTGGAAGAATTTTTTTCCACGTAATTGAGTTACATCACTGGCTCAAGAATTTGAATCCGCAACTGCATAATTTAAACGGATGTTGGTATTCGTGGAAGTTTTAACATTAATTTTTTCTGATTAGTGAACATTGTTTTCAATTTCTTTGATTTCTTCAACATTCAACGCTACTAAGACATAAGTCTTGTTTGTCAACAAGATTGAAAAGTGCCGGATCTTTATTACGTCCTTATTTTTTTTTTTCAAAGTTTTGATTTTAAAAGCATTGAATTTTAATCTAAGGCTTTATTAGACAAAATGATTTCTAATGTGTTCATTTCAAAACAGTTATCTTTATTTCAACTTATCTTAAATTTTGTCCCAAGTCAATGTTTCAGTAAATCCATGTTGTATCTATTTCCCTGCAGAAAGTGTTTTTATCATTCCATTTTTATTAAAAGAACATGATTTTTTTACTATTCATCAATTTTAAATTAAAACTTGTGCATGCGTGTATTTATTATTAAGTTGTTTTTAATAGCATGTTGAAAACGTTAGCGATTTTAGCCTTGTTTTTAATTTTTGAAGAAAAGATTCTATCCATTTTTTTTGGAGGATAATAACACTCGAACGATTATTTTCTAACTAGTTATCTTATTCTAACTATTTCTGTAAATCAGTGGATCGTCTATAATAATATTAAACGAAAAAACAGTTATTTAACCGTCACTTACAAGACCTATCCAACAGCCTCGAAGAAGTCTGCAACCAATAAATATTCCTTTTGAGTTTAAGGTGAGATATGGAAGAATTATTCATTATGAACAATCAGGTGATAATAAAAATAACCCAATGTTATTTACTGTCAGAGATAAGAATCTTAAAAGCATTTTTGCAAAGAAAAAATGGTCTTCATTGATAAACCGAAAAGGAATGATTCCAGCAATGTAATGCCAATCTGTATCTTCCATAAGTACTAAGAATCTACTAGAATAATTTGACCGGGAATTTATGCTTCACCTATTACAATATCTCTCAACAGGCTATTATCTTATATTTTCCCCACTAAAGCCGGGTTCCAAAAGAAGTTTTAATGAAACTGGTTTCATTTTTTAAAAGCAAAAACCAAACGAATTGCATGAAAATGAACAGAATTTCCGTTACAATCTGATAAGATTTTGATCTTATTTAATGCATTTAAATATGTTTTTATAAGGAGGAATTCCCATATCCCTCAGTCTGGCAAACTTTGCTTACTGGTTAACTTCACTTCCGTGGACTCAAACATAAAATATGACTTTTTGTGATAAAAGTTAAAACAACTAAATCCTGTTTTCTTATGAAACTATAATTCTTCCACTGTTTAATAGTTGAACGTATTCACATACTTTTTCAACATTTTACTCAGCCAAACAATGCAAATACAACCTTTAACCGTTTTTGTTTTCAAAATGACTTTGGACACAACAAATAAATATCCGAAAGAAATTGAAGATAATAAAGATAGACTGAGAAACAGAAATAAAAGTCTTCGACCACGACTTTCTGCAAAAATACAAAAAAAAGTTAGCACTAAAGCACAAAATAACCTGTCAGAAGAATGTCCGTCCAGGAAGTAATATAGTGGGTTTTTTTTTTCTTTCTTATTTGCCTAACTCTAAGGAACTGTATTTTTGGTTCTGTAAATATAACAGGCTTCCGGAAAGTCAAGAAAAAAATATATATATAAAAAAAAAAAAAAAACCTGCTTTATTTTCTATGAAGATTCTGCCTTGTTTATGTACTACAGCATAAGAGCTTCTATTTCTACTTTCCCATTTCTTGAAGAAGTATATCCGAGTTTTCTCAAAGTGCTGTAAGGAAAACATTCTCATTTAAACCGTTGAGTGTCGCATCTGCTAGAATCAAAGGAAACACGACGACGTATGAAATTTCTCCGGATGGGCATATCTGCAAGCTTTTCCATTTCGAGAACAGGAATCTAGGCTATTCATATTCTCCCAGGCTTTCAAAAGGAAGAGCCGAAAATGCAGTTTTATGCACGTATTTATGCGTTTGAGCTCCGGCAGCGGCGAATCTTCTTTGCATATTTTCATTTCTCAGTCCTGAACGAGGAACTCAACTGATATTTTTCCTTTTTTTTTTTTTTTTGTAATGTTGCGTCTATTGAAAGGACTTCTCTTGCTAATGGCTTAGTGTTATTAAAAACTAGGACTTCTATTTAGTTAAATTTCATAATGATGATTAGTTTTTTCATGCTTAATGAAAATTGCTGAAAATGTCACCTTAAAAATTTATGTTTCTGGATATTCAAGTATGTTTTTTAATATGTAAAATAAAAATTTACAAAATGTTATGTGGATATTTTTTCATCAAAATTTTCATTTTCCACTTAATAAAACACGAATAATCCCATCTAAATGGAAAGGGGAAGAGTTCTGAAAGAATTTTCAGTGGTACTCAAAATTCCTGTAAAAACTCCATTTGTACATTCCCACCACTGTTCGACTGTCAAGATGAGACATTTATCGTCGATGTCACAAGGCCTATCCTTTGAATCTGCTTGATTTTTAAAAGTGTGACTGCAAAGCTCACTGAAGACGGTGGTGTATTTAACATTTTATTACCATTGGTCCAATTATCAGGCATTTGGACTTCAGGCTTCACTTATTACAGTTTCTCGACCTTGTTACCAACAGGGTATTATCTGGTTAAAAACATGCAGAATCTATTTTCTCCACTAAAGCTGGCTTCAAGAGAAGGATTTTCAATGAAATTGATTCTTTTTTAAATGCAAAAACAATTGCATGAAAAAAAAAGAGCAGAATTTTCGTTACAACCTGATAAGATTTTGATCTTATTTAATGCATTTAAATATGTTTTTAAAAGGAGTAATTTCCATATCCATCAGATTAGCAAACTTTGTTTACTGGATAACTTTACTTCGTGGACTCTGAGTGAAATTAAAACTGCATTTTTGCAAACATACCAAGCTGCATTTTTGCAGAAATATGACCACGTGTGATGAAAAGTTAAAACAATTTCTTCCACTGTTTAATAGTTGAACATATTCACATGCTTTTTCAACATTTTACTCAGCCAAACAATTCAAATACATATGTGAACCGTTTTTGTTTACAAAATGACTTTGGACACAACAAATAAATATCCGAAAGAAATTGAAGATAATAAAAGATAGACTAAGAAACAGAAATAAAAGTCTTCGACCACGACTTTTCTGCAAAAATACAAAAAAAAAAGTTAGCACTAAAGCACAAAATAACCTGTCAGAAGAATGTCCGTCCAGGAAGTAATATAGTAGGGTTTTTTTCTCTTATTTGCCTAACTCTAAGGAACTGTATTTTTGGTTCTGTAAATATAACAGGCTTCAGAAAAGTAAAAGAAAAATATATATATATATAAAAAGAAAAAGCTGCTCTATTTTCCATGAAGATTTTGCCTTGTTTATGTACTACAGCATAAGAGCTTCTTCTTTCTGCTTTTCTCATTTCTTGAAGAAGTGTATCCGAGTTTTTCTCAAAGTGCTGTAAGGAAAACATTCTCATTTAAACCGTTGAGTGTCACATCTGCTAGAATCAAAGGAAACACGACGACGTATGAAATTTCTCTGGATGGACATATCTGCAAGCTTTTCCATTTCGAAAACAGAAATCTAGGCTATTCATATTCTCCCAGGCTTTCAAAAAGGAGAGCCGAAAATGCAGTTTTTGCACGTAGATGCGTTTGAGCTCCGGCAGCGGCGAATCTACTTTGCATATTTTCCATTTCTCAGTCCTGAAAGAGGAACTCAACTGATATTTTCCAGAAAGTACTTTTTTTTTTTTTTTTGTAATGTTGAGTCTATTGTAAGGACTTTGCCTGCTAATGGCTTAGTGTTATTAAAAATAGGACTTCTACATAGTCAAGTTTCATAATGATGATTAATTTTTTTTCGTGCTTAATAAAAATTTCTGAAAATGTCTCCTTAAAAACAATATCTCTAGAATTCAAGTAGGTTTTTAAATATGTGAAAATTTTATGTAAAAACAATAAATTGCTCAAAATAAATGTTATGTAGATATTTTTTCATCAAGATCTTCATTTCTACATAATAAAACACGAACAATCCCCGCTAAATGGATAAGGAATGTTATTTTTTCTGAAGAATTTTCAGTGGTACTCAAAATTCCTATAAAATTCCTGCATCTTTGAATCTCCATGATTTTTGAGAGTGACCGCAAAGAAAGACTTTAAGGGGGTGGCAATTTAAAATTAAATTTTAATTTTAAATTTGGCAAATTAAAAATTAAAAGTGGTGTTTAAATTATATATTCCATTAGCTTGCGAGACATCACCATTGGTTCAATTACCAGGTATTTGGACTGATATTAATTGTTTCGTGCATAAAAATAATAGTTTATATTCATAAACAAAATAATAATTTCGAAATGTAGTAAATAATAACAATAATTATTGAACTATACGTTAAAAAGATTCTTCTTAGAATTATAGTACGCTTATTTTATGCGTTTTTATAGGTAAGAATGACCATGTGCATCAATCTGATTGGCCTGCTGATCAATTGGTTAGTTCTCTGCCTTTTTGCTACCATATAGGCTTCAGATTCGAATCCATTTTAAACTGTAAGTCCATTTATAAACTACAGATTCTAGTCCCGGTCTACTCCCTAAAGTGTTCACAAAATGACCAGTAGAACGACAAACCAATCCAAATCTTTAGTCTGGCAAACTTTTGCTTACTGGTTAGCTTCATTTCGTGGACTTTGAATTACAATCATTGAAATATGACTACGAGAGATGAAATGTCAAAACAATTAAACACTAAAACAATAGTACTTCTTTCACAATTAATAGTTGAACATATGCACATGCTTTTCAGCATTTTACTCAGCCAAACAATGCAAATACAATCCTTAGCTGCTTTTGTTTTCAAAATGACTTTGGACACAACAAATAAATATCTGAAAGAAATTGAAGATAATAAAGATAGACTGAAGAAACAGAAATAAAAGTCTTCGACCACGACTTTTCTGCAAAACACAAAAAAAAAAAAAGTTAGCATTAAAGCACAAAATAACCTGTCAGAAGAATGTCCGTCCAGAAAGTAATATAGTGGATTTTTTTTTTTCTTATTTGCCTAACTCTAAGGAACTGTATTTTTGGTTCTGCAAATATAACAGGCTTCCGAAAAGTAAAAGAAAAATATATATAAAAAAAAGAAAAAAAGCTGCTTTATTTTCCATGAAGATTCTGCCTTGTTTATGTACTACAGCATAAGAGCTTCTATTTCTGCTTTTCCATTTCTTGAAGAAGTATATCCGAGTTTTTCTCAAAGTGCTGTAAGGAAAACACTCTCATTTAAACCATTGAGTGTCACATCTGCTAGAATCAAAGGAAACACGACGACGTATGAAATTTCTCCGGATGGGCATATCTGCAAGCTTTTCCATTTCGAAAACAGAAATCTAGGCTATTCATATTCTCCAGGCTTTCAAAAAAAGGAGAGCTGAAAATGCAGTTTTATGCACGTATTTATGCGTTTGAGCTCCGGCAGCGGCGAATCTTCTTCGCATATTTTTCATTTCTCAGTCCTGAAAGAGGAACTCAACTGATATTTTTCCAGAAAGTGTTTTTTTTTTCTTTTTTTTTGTAATGTTGCGTCTATTGAAAGGACTTTGCTACTGCTAATGGCTTAGTGTTATTAAAACTAGGACTTCTATTTAGTCAAATTTCATAATGATGATTAATTTTTTTAATGCTTAATAAAAATTGCTGAAAATGTCTCCTTTAAAAATAATTTTCTGCTGAGAGATTCAGGTATGTTTTTAAATATGTGAAAATTTTAATATGTTTTTTAAATGTTTTTTAATAATAAATTAATTGCTCTATTAAATGTTATGTAGATATTTTTTCAGTCAAGATCTTCATTATTACTATTGTGGGGTGTAAGAGCGAATAATTATTTCCCTTCGCTTAAATAGCATGTCTTATGAATGTATTCATTTAGTAGTTGTGTCTGTGAAGAATTGTTTTTTAGTGTATTTTAGACTCAAAATAACAGAATAATTTTCTTGTCACATAACTGAATCTCCATGATAAAAAACAGTTTTCGCATTGAACAATTTGAAATAATGAACTTAGCAACCTTATGATTTAAATTAAATTTATTCATGTTTAAAACGTGGCAAATTTTCCCGTTGCTAAAACATGGTGTTTAAATTTTTATATTCCATTTTTTGTAGAAGATAATTACCATTGTCAATTACATCAGGTATTTGACTCTGATATTAATTTCGTTTACAATAATATTAAACTAAAAAAATAGTTTATAACCGTCATAAAGGGGCCTCCAAAACGCCCCGGAATAATTTCGAAAATGTAGTAAATAATAACAATAATTATTGAACTATACGTTAAAAAGATTCTTAGAATTATAGTACGCTTATTTTTATGCGTTTTTATAGGTAAGAATTTCCATGTGCATCAATCTGATTCCATAAGGCCTGCTGAATAATTGGTTAGTTCTTCTCTATTGCAATCCATAGGCTTCATATTCGAATCCATTTTAAACTGTAAGTCCCGGTCTAATTAGCAAAAATCAACGTGCATGACAAAATGACCAGTAGAACGACAAACCAATCCAAATCTTTAGTCTGGCAAACTTTGCTTACTGGTTAGCTTCATTTCGTGGACTTTGAATTACAATCATTGAAATATGACTACGAGAGATGAAATGTCAAAACAATTAAACACTAAAACAATAGTACTTCTTTCACAATTCAATAGTTGAACATATGCACATGCTTTTCAGCATTTTACTCAGCCAAACAATGCAAATACAATCCTTAGCTGCTTTTGTTTCAAAATGACTTTGGACACAACATATAAATATCTGAAAGAAATTGAAGATAATAAGGATAGACTGAAGAAACAGAAATAAAAGTCTTCGCCCACGACTTTTCTGCAAAAACACAAAAAAAAAAAAGTTAGCATTAAAGCACAAAATAACCTGTCAGAAGAATGTCCGTCCAGAAAGTAATATAGTGGATTTTTTTTTCTTTCTTATTTGTCTAACTCTAAGGAACTGTATTTTTGGTTCTGTAAATATAACTGGCTTCCGAAAAGTAAAAGAAAAATATATATATAAAAAAAGTAAAAACCTGCTTTATTTTCGATGAAGATTCTGCCTTGTTTATGTACTACAGCATAAGAGCTTCTATTTCTGCTTTTTCCATTTCTTGAAGAAGTATATCCGAGTTTTTTCTCAAAGTGCTGTAAGGAAAACATTCTCATTTAAACCGTTGAGTGTCACATCTGCTAGAATCAAAGGAAACACGACGACGTATGAAATTTCCCCGGATGGGCATATCTGCAAGCTTTTCCATTTCGAAAACAGAAATCTAGGCTATTCATATTCTCCCAGGCTTTCAAAAAGGAGAGTCGAAAAATGCAGTTTTATGCACGTATTTATGCGTTTGAGCTCCGGCAGCGGCGAATCTTCTTCGCATATTTTTCATTTCTCAGTCCTGAACGAGGAACTCAACTGATATTTTTCCAGAAAGTGTTTTTTTTCTTTTTCCTTTTTTTGTAATGTTGCGTCTATTGTAAGGACTTCTCTTGCTAATGGCATAGTGTTATTAAAACTAGGACTTCTATTTAGTCAAATTTCATAAGGATGATTAATCTTTTAATGCTTATTAAAAATTGCTGAAAATGTATCCTTGAAAAATAATTTTCCTGAAGATTCAGGTATGTTTTTTAATATGTAAAAATTTTAATATGTTTTTTAATATGTTTTTTAATATGTAAATTAATTGCTCACAAAATGTTATGTAGATATTTTTTCAACAAGATCTTCATTTTCCACATAATAAAACACGAACAGTCCCATCTGAATGGAAGCTATTGCCTATTGTAAGAATTTTCAATGGTACTCAAAATTCCTGTAAATTCACACCACTGTTCGACTGTCAAAAGGAGACATTTGTCGTCGCATTCATAAGCACCTTTGAATTTTCTTGTTTTTTATAAGAGCGACTGCGAAGCACACTTAAGGTTGTGTTGTATTTAAATTTTACTATCCTATTAGCTTGTGAATATTATCATTGGTCCAAATACTAGGCACTTGGACTGATTTCAATTGTTGCTTACATGTAAAATAAAAATTTATATTCACAATCAAAATAATAAATTTAGAAATGTAGTAAATATTAACAACAATCAGGCGCACGATACCACACGTTCATAAGTTGTGTACGTGCTATGGGCATATCACTCTTATGGAATTATCTTTAGTAGAGGCATTTATCGACAAGAATTTTAACTACATTTTTTTTCTCATATTATACACTGAACTGACAAAAGTCATGGGATACCTCTTAATATCGTGTCGGCCCTCCTTTCGCCCGGCGAAGTGCAGCAACTCAACGTGGCATGGACTCAACAAGTCGTTGGAAGTCTTCTGCAGGAATATTGAGCCATGCTGGTCCATGTCGCACCAGAGGACCAAGTCCATGCCATGAAAAACAGCCAACACCATTACGGAGCCACCACCAGCTTGAACAGTGCCTTGCTGACAGTTTGGGTCCATGGCTTCGTGGGGTCTGCGCCACACTCGAACCCTACCATCAGCTCTTACCAACTGAAATCGTGACTCATCGGACCAGGCCACGGTTTTCCATTCATCTGGGCACCAACCGATATGCTCACGTGCCCACGGGAGTCGCTGCAAGCGATGTCGTTCTGTCAGTAAAGGCACTCGAGTCGGTCTTCTGGTGGAATAGCCCAAGAAAGCCAAATTTCACCGCACAGTTCTAACAGACAAGTCCCTTGTACGTCCCACATTGATTTCTACGGTTATTTGATGCAGTGTTGCTTGTCTGTTAGAATTTACGACTCTTTGCAGACGTCGCCGGTCTCGGTCGTTAAGTGCAGGCGGTCGACCACTGCGTCGTCCATGGTGGGATGTTATGCCTGAAATTTCATACCCTCGGCACACTCTTGACACAGTGGATCTGGGAATGTTGAATTCCCTAACGATTTCCCGAAATGGCATGACCCATGCGTCTAGCTCCAACTAACATTCCGCGTTCAAAGTCTGTTAATTCCCGTCGTGCGGTCATCATCACGTCAAAACCTCTTCACATGAATAACTTGAACAGAAATGAAAGCTCTGCGAAAGCACTGCGCATTTATACCTGTTCTACGCGATGCTACTGCCATCTGAAAATTTGCATATTGCTATCCCATGACTTTTGTCACTTCAGTGTATAATATCCCGTGTCACAGTGAATATTGATCTTCTGTTTTTAATAGATGCTTTTTATCGAATTTAAACTTTTGAAAAACCCTGTATAACACAATATACATGTAACGGGTAAAAATAAAAGTAACGTAATGTAATAATAACAGTAAAGTAATAAGAGTGAAGTTAAATAATAATAAATATAAGTTATAATAATAATAAATCAGAAAAATAATAAATTAATAATAAACGTAACGCAACGTTAAGTAATAATTTTTTTATAATATTTGAAAAATATTCTATAATTTAATATAACGAACAAATAACATAACATATAAAAATAGTTGCCTATTATTAATTGCTTAGATTAAATATTACATAAATAATGCCAAAGTATAACTATCACAATTCAAATTAACATTTTTATGCAATTATATTTCTCCTGCTCTAAAAATTAGATTAGCTTGAACTCGATTATATTAAATAAAAAATATCTTACTAATAAATTATTTTTGAATAAACTCTTTTTAAAATTCATGAAATCCAGTAAATTACCAACAACTTTACAAATTCCAATTTATTTACAATCCAACAAAACTTTAGTATGCACTCTAATACAATCTATTACTCCATTAAATTCTTTGTACTTTAAATTTATTTTTTAACTGATTGTCGATACCTTTTCAATAAAAAACAGAAAAAGAAGAAAGTGATTCTTCTGGAGCCAATTCGAAAAGCACTGGGACACACTGACTTCTCCTCTCTGAAAAGCAATCAATTCGCATCCAATGCAAAGCAAGACTCTTCCATCGAGACTTAATTTCACCCAACTGAAGTGTTTGCACTCGCCGTTCCTGATAATCAGTTGCAAATACACTTTTATTCCCTCGCCTCGAACTCTATGTGGTCGTGAATTACAAGTTCATTTCTGAAGTGACTGCAAATTAAAGGGAAAACCGAGTTTAATTTCTTTAGTAAACAGCCTTAATTACCCCTGCTTCAAGATTGTGTTTAATTAGCAAACTAATACCACCGTATACCAGGAAAATTGCAGCAGGGCACCAGTTGTTGTTTGGGAAAATGAAATTCTCCATTGTATCCATCACAAGGTGGTGCCCAAACCCAGCTCTGAGGTCTTCCTGGAGATAAGAAGCAAATAAGAAAGCTAATTTTCCTTGTTTAGATTTCATTGGAGAGGCAGAGTGTGTTTGGCCAAGTGAATTAAGAAATTAGCTGTGTACATTCGTTTCGACTTGATGGCTCTTTTATGGCGAGAGACTGAACCCCAAGAAATTGATTCTGAGTTTCATTATGTTTCTGGAGATAGATCTGTGGAGATTTGAAAAGGAACTCGAAAGATGGGTATGCTTTATTCGTATGTAGATGTAATGCTTTTATTTGTATCTCCTCCATCCTTCTAAAATAATATTTTCATTGTGTTAATTCGTTTCATCAGAAACATTCTGTTTGTGAAAGGCTCATATTTAACTTCGTCAATATAAGTTTTGGACGTTAATTTAGAATTTCTTATGTTAATATTTATCAAGTGTCATGTTTAAATATTTTAGAACTTTTTAAAAACTTTGTTTTCCACTCAGTGTTTATATTTTTGACAAATGAAAAGCTATAAAATACTTAATATAATTGCTTTTATTAATTTCTATTTTATAGGGAAAGAGTTGAAACACGATTTAAATTCTTCAATAAGTTCTAGACATCTCCAGAAAAAGAAAACATAGCTGAAATATAGTCATCGTAGGATACAAAATAGTACCATTTCAGCTTTTTTTAAAAATATCATTTATTTATTATTTTATTAATATCATAAAAAAAAATTTAATATTCATTAATGAATATTGCATCAAATTTTTGATGTCAGAACTAAATACGTACAAAGTTGCTACTAGTTCACACATTAATCTCCTCTACATACAATATCTTATTTTACCTATACAATTTCTTCTTAAATTTTTATTACTATAAAACTACTTAGAACAGCTTGAATTCTCATACTATAATTTACCTAAATGCACAATTTTACCATCAAACAAATCTTGCAGTTCTTAACAGCCAAAAGTAGTTTAAATGCTAAGCTAAATTCTTTTCCATCAGTTTTGTACTGTCATCGTCCATTGGACTATCACCATCCAAACTGATGAAAAAAAGGCACAATATTTAACAGACACCGCTGACGTAAATTTCGATAACATTATTTACGTAGCACTTCCTTCCTTACACCACATCCTATTACTCCAGATTTACGGCTACTGCACGTGAAAAGAAACGGAGGACTAAAAATAATAATAACCGCCCATTATTTTTAAAAACGGACCAATGCGCTTTACTTAAACTCAATGACGTCACGTGGAATATAAAGGATACTGCCCAAAACCCATTTCAAAGATAAACAGTGCGATAATGAAATAGAGGGCGTAGAAAAAATAGATCCCACCTCCAGATTATTTTGGGCCCAATTCCCCAACGAGTAGTGTTTTTGACAGGCCCAGGCTCTATCAAAGGCTCAATGAAGCGATTACTATCGGCCTTTTGGCCTGCTTGGAGACTCAAATCAGCGGAGAATGCCATTTGTCCATTGTGATCACATGGCCTTTTTTTTAGTAAGAAAGAAATCGGGCATGTATTTAAGCATAGGTGTCGTTGATGGATGTTGATATAAATTTCAATTGCTGGAGTTTCTAGTCCATATAGGGTTTTTTAAGAAAATATACTGGTGAATAATACGGCAAACATTTAATAGACCCTTTTCACATATAAATTAAGAAATGCACATACGATATATTTGAGAACATTGAATTATTTTTGAATGTTTTCATTCAGTATTTCACACTTTTCCTTTCTAAACTGGTGGAAGAATGTAGATATTTTTAAATATACAAATAAAAGATGAGTTAAAATGCTAATAACGGTTTTTTAGCAAGATTTTTTTTACTTAAGATATGCTTTGAGTTGCACGAGTCATATTTTCAGAATGAAAAAGTTCCCTCGTAATTAATAAAAAAACCCATATTTTAAACAATTGAAATCGATAGTTTATCCTATAAATGGTTGGAAAAGAAACTTCACAAAAATTAGCTACTTTACTAATTCAACCTAATAAAATATTAAAGTGTAACTATGCTTCCTCCTACTCACTGGCAAGATTGCCCCCTCTGGTGTTCAGGAGAACGGGTCAGTTGGACTCCAGGTTCTCCGCCTAGAGGAAGTACAGCGCAACCATGCGCTACAGAAACGCAGTCTCTCACCATGCCCTGCGTATTAGTTGGCTTACAGACTCTCACCCGGAGGAGAAGTTTAATTAGTGCAACC
Source organism: Caerostris extrusa (assembly GCA_021605095.1). Classification (NCBI taxonomy): domain Eukaryota; kingdom Metazoa; phylum Arthropoda; class Arachnida; order Araneae; family Araneidae; genus Caerostris; species Caerostris extrusa. The sequence continues at coordinate 26,563 of BPLR01008100.1, read as the reverse complement.
CTGCACTTCTTGGAGCACCCTGCTCTTAGAGGAGTCTGCCAGCTCAGAAGTGGTGTCCTTCCATGAATCTATAATTATCTGTTTTAAAATGTGTTAAGTATTGTATATCTCTAATTGTATGTGTGCGGTGTTTGTGTGTATGTAAATAAAGCTGTGAGTTGTCAAACCTGTGCATCAAGTATCTTAACCCAACCACAACCAGTCACAATCTGATTGCCCAATCTGCCCACTACAAAGGAAGTTCAAATTTCTAATGCATAGTTCAGATAAATATTTTATCTATAGCAATCGACGAACGTTAATTCATAAAAAAATTAATAAATAAAAAGAATTTCAAAATACACAAAAATTAATCGTTAAATAGTTAATAAAATGTTAGAATTTTTTTCTAAATAAGTCATTTTTTCATTGGTGTCGCTTATAAAATTCTCATATTTGCCAAAATATTTCAAGATAAAAGAGTGAAATGGATACGCTGTGACAGTTTTTGACACTTCACCCGTGAAATAAAAAATTACTGCCTAGAAATTCAAAAGAGGAATGACAGTTGTTATCTTTTCAAAATTGTTGCAAAACTCGCTGCTAAATTTATTTATCTAAATTTTTTTGTTGTTATTACCAATTTATAAAAATATAATAACAGCATAAAAGAAATGAATAATATGACGCTTCAAGAAATTCAGAGGACACAATATTTTCGATTACCCAACGTCAGTGGTCTTCAAACTTTGTCAATTTAAGGAATGCCAATGAGTATAAAACTATTTCGCGGAACCCGAGAGAATTCACAATCTAGGTAGTACATATTTCAGCGGTGCCATGGATGTTTGTTGTGGTTCGGAATTCACTTGAATCCGTAGATCCCAGTCTAATATGATTGTGAGCAATATGTAAAAAAAGAAAACCTCTCCTATTTCGGAATCTGCCAGTAGGCGGACGGCTATGGTCCAGCATGGACTGTAGTGCCAGGGAATTAGTTAATTAGTTAGGTAATACATATAAAGGAAAAAGGTTTAATATTCTTTTATTATATTTTTAAAAACATTACAAGATAAAATTAATATGTACAAATAAAATTTTCAATTTTTATGGTTCGGAAGAGGTTACTTTGTTTTTGCACAAAACTTTAAAGTTAGGTACTATTAATTATTTGTAAAAGCATCCCTTATATTTCTATATTTTTCTTTTGTACCGACATATATTATAAAAAAAGGCATTAAGGCTTTTATGACTTTTTGCAGAAATTTGAGGATATTCTGCGTAATTTTTAAATCAAAAATCAAGACGATCTTCTTGTTCTTGTATCTACATTTTAAGATAGAGTTTGATGGCTCAACCAGTTGTTATATTATTCTCCCAATAATAAATTCTGATTTTTAATGAAATTTTGAAGAATAATCATAATTAACTTCCTTAATTGAAGAACTTCCCTAATTAACAAAAGAACTTCCTTAATTAAAGGAACTTTCCTAATTAACAAATTCAACGCGTTATCCTCCATTTCTGTCCAGCCCACGATTTAAAATACGTAAATATATAATTCATATGACATGATATTAGTTTTAAACTCTACAACAACAAGAAGTAATTTAAATCACCATGATAAAATAATATTATTTTTTAATAATATTCTACCCTTAATCATACTTAACATTATAGTTTTAAATTTTGTTTCAGGAAATTTCTTTAGTATAAAACCATGCTTTTCACAAAGGTTATTAATTATAAATAATTTAAAAATAGTATTTTATGTACTCAGTCACAAAATAAGAAACCAAAATCAAACACTATCGACTATTTTGACTGGAAAAATTTGATTTCAAAAATTATTTAATACAAGTAATATAAAAAAAAATTTTTTTTTTTTAAGTCAATTCATACTTTTTTTTTCACTCTATTGCAGAAAGTCCTTTATAAATAATTTTCATTCATTTTTTTAAGTTTATCTGGCGCCAGCTATTGGTAGATATATGCAACTTAAATCTAAAAAAAAACCATAACTAATTAGTTAAATTTAATTAATGAATTAGTATTTGAAAAAAAAAATGCATAAACATCAAGTGTCACTGCAAGTTCAAAAAAATGTGTTTGAACTTGAGTGGATGAATAAAAAGTATTTTATGAAGCGATTGAAAATTTGAACAAGATATATATAGGGAGAGTGTGAGCTAATAGAAGGAATTGAAAAATATAATGCAATTCAACAAGATAAATAATAATTATACGAATTTATCAGCAAATTTAATTCATTTTTCAATATATTTCGCCATTCTTTTCTTCCACAATTTTATCGATAGTAAATTCTAGTATAGTTTCAGCTGCAGTAATTACCAGAAGTAAGATACGCAGAAACGCAGCCAATAAAATAAATGGATTACCTAATTCATCATAAAAATTCGCCCTGATGACAGACTGCACTTGACGCGTTATAAATTGGTGTCGTCACCACTATGTGCCACCAATAGAAATCTCAATATAAAGGGATCCAAAACTGTCTTTACACCTTCGACGAAGCACTGCAGCAGCTTTTTCGGATTTTCGATCAGCAGCTAATGAACAAGCACACGGAAGAGATAAAGCACTGACTGAGTTGGGGGGATCATTTATCAAGAATGAAAGATGGACTTGAGCTGTCGAAAGACAATGATAAAGATGTTTTCACATTCTGATTTCATCGTATTTTCTGTACCGCAGAGTTAAGACATTGGTTTCGGTATAAATGAGTTTATGGTAGTGCTAGATTGGTCAATTTTTCAATTGCATTATGTTTTCATCTTTGTTTTCCTGTGTTGAACAGTTAAAACATCGATTTAGTATACAAGGTTTTTTTTATTGTATTCATCAACATTATGATTACATAACGTTTTAATGTGCTGCAGATTTAAGGAACTAGTATGCTACAAAGGAATCCGTTTGTCTTAAATTGATAAATTTTTCTAATTTTACTCTTATTTCGTTTCCTTTTATTTTGTTTTTGTGATACAGGATTTAGACATCTTCTATTTCGTATTATATAAACTCTATTTGTTATTCTTTTAATCTCAGTATCACTGCGTAGTTAAAAATGAAATTTTATAAGGATTTGATTACAAAATATTTTAATGGAATAAAAAGCAGATATTTACAATCATGTTTTTGACTCGTGGCTCAGTAGCAACGTGCGCCTTTGCTAAGCATTAGGCTGAGGGTCAATCCACTGGCGGCTTTGTTGTAGACACTGTTTTAAAAACCGAGGATACTCGATGGCGTTTGTAATATTCGTGAGTCGGACTACCTGGAGGGAGTTTTCGGGTTTCTCCCATAGGATACGCAAATGTAGGGTATTTACCCCTAAAAGACCTCCCGGAAGGCACTACCCTCCTTCTTCAGTAACACAGTGCCAAGTCAGACTTCTGCCTACGAGAGCTCCATCTATCATCCATAACAGAAGCTGCCCCTTTTCCTCCATCTATAGAGTAGATTACTCATGGGATGTCCGTCCGGCTCTGCAGGACACTGAGGTTTAGACACAACAACAACAAAATATTTTATCTCCCTCATGAAAGACAATATAATTGCAATATATTCTTCATAAAAGTTATAGAATTTAATGGTTGATATTTGAAAGTATTATTAAAAGTCAAGCCAAAAATTGTATTCTCTAGAAAATGAAGCAGGTTTAAAAAAAAACATACATTAAAAAATATGAACGTTTTATTGTTCTTAAATTTAACCCATCCGTATTTTATTTTAACGAGTAGATATTATTTGGCATTGTCCTGGTTTGAGAAAGTAAATTTTTTTTTAATTTTGGTCAGGTTTATAAAGAAAAAATATCGGTGCAGCATTAAAAGTTTGAGATTTAAAATAACCTGCCTTAAAAGTATAAATTTTGTTATATAAAACAATCTTTTTTTATTCAGAATTTCCGATATTTTTTTCTTTTCATCTCTAATCTGTTAGTATTTTATTTTTAATAATATAACAATGCTACTTTGGAAATAAAATTAGAAATTAATATTGTAAATTTTGTACTTTATTTTTTGATAACTTAATTATTGTTGCCCATTGTTTTTTAAACCGTATAAAATATTATTTTTTTTAAGCTGTAAAAGCTAATTATATTCTGAAAATCTCAAAACATTAAAAATAATAAATAAAATAATACTTAATTAAAAATTAATTAAATATTTTAATATTTTTCTTCATATTCAGAGAAATTAAAACGAAACTTCTCAAACTTCCCAGTGTTCTAGTTTATAATTTAATCTGGAACACATATATATATATATATCATTTTAATATCATTTATATGTATATAAGAACATTTCAATTTTAAAATTTATTTTAGATTTAAAATTAGTAGCACATAAAATCTATCTATCATTAATCTAAATTTTATTACACGAATTTATGTTTTCTTAAATTATATTAATCTCCATAAAGGTTATAAAATATTGATTACTTTTATATATCTTTAATACCAACTTTATTTATCAAACACAACTCTTAAAAAAAAGTAAAAAATCAGATCTTAATTCCTTTATCTTATTTTAAAAAAACAAAAGGTAAAACGTAGTAAAAAAGCTTTGTGAAATCTTTTCGCAAACTTGGAAAATGCAAAATATTCCATCCTGCTTTAATCGGCGACCTCTTCAATCTGTTAATGCTTTTCCAATAATTTTAACTATGCTAATCTGAAACTTTGGCTTGCGGTAAAAGCGATTCTCTAAATATCGATTACGCCGTCATATTTTATGTCAATCGAATCGATTCGAAACTCGATAAATTTCTCGTTTTAAGGAAAGAAAATACTATTGGAACCAGTATTAAACAGCCTTCAATCCGAGTACTTTTAGATGCTTTTTCTTTTTTTTTTTCAGAATCCACTTGTGGTTTTGGAAAAGAATGCCATTGGGTTTTAATGGTATTTTGACCGGATTCTTCGATTATCGGACGAATTCATTCTGCCCAGGCGTTTTCGTTCGAATTGCTTTTAAAATGTTTTCTTTGCGTGAGCAGCATGGACTATTGGTAGATTCGCAATAAAATGAATTATTGTATTAATTACGTAAAACTTTGGCAACTGGAGATTTTAAATTACCTTTGTGTGTGTGACAAGATGTTTTGATTGGTAAAATAAATATCCATACAAAATGCCATTATATATTTAATAAAGGTTAATAAGGTATGTAATTTATCCTGCCATAAAATTGTATTTTTTTTTTATTTATTTATTTTTTATCCTCTTCAAATGGAACTTAGATAGTCAAATAATAATAAGATAAGACAAATAACAAATAATAAGATCAGCAAAATTCCTTTGATAGGCCTTATATTTTTGTATTAGATAAATCTTCTGATTTCAGACAAAATAAACAAAATAAAAATAATGAATAATTGTATTAGTTATTGTAATAAATGGATTATTGTATTACTTGTTGCATTAAATAAATTATTGTATTAATTACATAAAACTTTAGCAACCCGGGATTTTAAATTACTTCTGTATGTACGAGAAAAATGCTTTTGATTGATAAAATAAAAAATCCCATAAAATAAAAAATTTTTACTAAATGGCATTATATATTTTGAAAAAAAAAGACTGATAAAAGTTCATAGTTGTTTTTTAATCAGGAACAATATTTTTAAACCTTTATCAATTAATTAAGTAAATTATCACGCCATGAAACTGTATTGATTTCTTTCATCCTTATCAAATGACAAATAACAACACACGGCAAAGAATAACATAGACAAAATAATAAATAATAAGACAGACAAATAATAACAAGATAGACAGAAATAACAATTCCTTTGATAGGCTTTGTATTTTTGTATTATATAAAATAACACAAATAAAAATAATGAATTATTTGTATTAATTACATAAAACTTTAGCAACCGCCAATTTTAAATTACATTTGTATGTGTTTTTTGATTGATTAATTGATTCAATATTTAGTACAATTTATTGATTATTATTTGATTGATTATTATTGATTCAATATTTAGTACAATTTATTGATTATTATTTGATTGATTATTATTGATTCAATATTTAGTACAATTTATTGATTATTATTTGATTGATTATTTATTGTTCTTTATTATTCATCCGTATCAAATTCCAAATGAAAAATAACATAGTCGAAGTTCCTTTGATAAGTTTGTATTTTGTATCAAATAAGTCTTCTGATTTCAGGCTAAATACGTAATGCAAATGAAAACAATAGGGAAATATTTATATCAAATATAATTAAACCGTAACATTAACAGTATTAAATTAATTTTCCCCTTAAAACAATCCATATAACATAGTGTGTGATAATGGAATTTTTAAAATTATTACATACTGTTTATTTCATATGAAATAGATGTATACTGTTTTCCCTTTAGTTTCCTTCAATAAAAAGTTAATATATTTCTTTTAGTCTCCAAAAATACCCTCTTCAAAAGATATATAACCTTAACTCTTCATAGTTGTTTTGCCCAATGTTTCTTCCATTCAATTCTTCCCTTAACGAATATGCCAGAGACACTTCCAGAGCAATCAAGCTCTTACCTCTATGCCACCATTCCGAATCGGAACACCGAATTCCACTCAGCATCCTAGTGCTGATTACTAAAGCTAAAGACATGGTACAAATTTGCATTCAAAGAACCTGGCAAGTAGATCTTTCCACTGCGGCTCCTTGTAGGGCTGCAAAGCAAGTTGTTGATCGATTTCGCTAAAACAAAAATCCTCGAAATATTCCTGCAATTAAAGATTGCATTTTGGTCTGGGCTCTTAAAGCGCTCCCTTCAGTCTCCAGGTTTCCGCGATCAAGGAAATGAAAATCAGAAACCAGAGGAGCTCTGTTCTCTGGGATTGCAGCACACTCTTTTGCGAGGGAAGATCTCGCAGTCTCAATTCAGCTGGAAATAGAAAAGAAATTCGAACAAGGCTTTGAAATACTGCATTTGTCATTATGTAATAAGCATTTTATTTTGGAAACATTTTTCAAATTGTCCTGCATGCAATTTCCTTTGTAAAAAAATACATTGTAATATATTCAGTTACAGATTTATTTTTACCCAGTTTGCGAGTTCTTGTAGAAAAAAAACGTTGTTATTTGATCTCTTTTTATATTAGTAAATATTATCTTCTTATACTAGTAAATGTTTTTAATCATAACATTTTAAAAACTTTTTCCGATTACCTGTGTATTAAATAGGTTGACATAATTTTAATAACATAACATACATAACATTTTATTGTTTCTGCCATTTTCCACCAATTACATGGCAGATGAAAAATACCAAAAATTGTATTTGATATTATATAATAAGTTTATTTTTAAAACAATTTTTTTCTTCTTTAAAATTGCTTTGTTTGTAATTTCTTTTATACAAATTAAGAACAGAATATATTAGATTCTACGAGAATTATTGTTATTATTATTTTTCGTTTGGGAATTCTTGTAGAATAAAATAGTCGTTTTTATCTCTTCTTGTAATTGTTTTTAATCCAAATATTTCTTTCATGAACTTTATTTTAATCATGAATTTTATAACTAATAATAAAGAAAAATATTATTTTTTATTTTCAGCATTTAGAATCTTATTTTGGAAAATCTTTTCTTCTTTTTTTAAATTGTCCTGTTCGTAATTTCCTTTGTAAAAATCGTGATGTATTCAGTTTCTGGTTTTTTACCCCGTTTGCGAGTTGTTGTACGCTGTTGTTTGATCTCTTCATATAATTGTTCTTAATTATATCATTTTTAAACTTTTCTAATTAGCTATGTAGTAAATTATCTTAACATAAATTTTATTATTTCTGTCATTTCACGCCTAGTTAGATGGCAAATGAAATAAAAAAAAATCCAGCGGAATTTTTGGAAACAAATTTTCTTCCTTTTTAAATTGTCCTGCTTGCAATTTCCTTTGTAAAAATCGTGATATATTCAGTTTCAGACTATTTTTTACCCAGTTTATAAGTTTTTGTAGAAAGAAACCCTTGTTGTCTGATCACTTATAATTGTTGTTATCATAACATTTAGAAAAAAAATTTCCAACTAATTATGTGGTAAATTATCTTAACAATCTTATTGTTTCTGCCCTTTTACATGGCAAATGAAAAACACCGTAAAACAAAATTGTATTTAGTATTATATAATAAGTATTTATTTTTCAAACAAATTTTTCTTAAAAATTGCATTGTTTGCAAAAAAAAAAATTGTTTCATAAAAATAAAGAACAGAATTTATTAGATTCTACGAGATTTTTTTTCCGTTTGGGAGTTCTCGTACACTAAAATAGTCATTTGATCTGTTCTTGTAATTGCTTTTAATCACATTTCTTTCATAAAACAATTCCTTTCATTTAATCGTGAATTTTTTTTTAATTATTAATAAAATAAAATTACACTTTTCATTTTGGAAACAATTTTCATTTTCAGCATTTAGTATTTTATTTTTGTTGTTCAGAATAGTCCTATTTGTAGTTTCTTTGTAAAAATCATAATTTATTCGATTCTTGATTTTTTTCTGTTTGCACGTTTTTATAGAGTAAAAAGCAGTCTTTAATCTGTTCTTGTAATTAACCATGATACATCTTTCATTAAATTTAAAAACAAAATCTTTATATTAAGATAATTGCATACATAATCTTAAATCTTTTATAAAATTTTAAATCTTAAATTTTTTATATTATCATTTATAAAAATGCATCAATAAACATTATTAAGGAAATTATGTATATAAAGTTCTGTGTTTATTGACGAATATATTCTGAACTAAATGATAAAATTACACTTATTAAAACTTATGTTTTATAATAATTTATGAATTTTCTTAATTTATTTTATAATTCATAAAATCTATTAAAAACATATTTTATTTTTAATTGCAAATTATTTTTTAAATAAAATTTTTCATTAAAAAAATATAATTTAAATTGTTTTAATTTGCCAAGTTTGAATATTTTAATAATTAACACAGGAAAAAAATTAACATCAAAATTTTTAATTAAAAAGCAAATATTAAAAAATTAAACTTTTGGATAATACATATTTTTTAACTTAAAGTACAAAATGTTAAATTTGTGTTTATAATACCTGTTTTGTAAAGAACTCTTCTTTAGGTTAATGAGATTAGCATTTTCTTTTCCAAGTACTTTATTTGCATTCCGCTAAAAATAATTATACCTATTTAATCAATTTTTTTAAAAACTTTTCATTTTTTTGAAATAAAAGATTAATCAAAAATATAATTTATTTTTGAATTTAACTGTATCGAAACACTTTATACATAAATATACATATTTATATAGAGAGCACACTATCCATCAGAGAGTTCTAGATCCATTACTTTTACTTGACACTTTACACTTTATTTTATTTCACACCTTACCCCACATATAGGGTACGTAACCACTATGTTGTTAAAAGGAGAGTGTAACTTCCTACCTTGTTAAAAACAATATGCAAAAAAATTTAAACTTAAAAGAAAGCGTTCAAATAGGGAATTTACTAGGAATACATTGAATTTAAGATATAATGAATGTATGATACTAAATAATTTAACATAACCATCAGTGAAACTAAAGCTTAGTAATGCAGAAAGTATAAACAAGGTTATAAACATGTTGTGAAAAATATGATATGACACCATATACAATAGAATTCAGTCTGTGAAGTATAAAAATAAAATTTTATTATTTAAAATGAAGAAATTTTTCAAAGGTAATGGTGCTTGGAGTAATTAATTGTCCATTTCACTTTATAAAATTTAATAAATTAATGATCAATATAATCCGTCAGTAGTAAATTATATGCACTTATAATATAGCACATTTATACATATAATAGATATAATTATATAAATTATATCAACTGAATGTAAAATTACTTACAAGGAATTTTATGATGATATATTCTGTTAGAGGACAAGTAGTTGCACAACGGAACAGTTTTCTAGATTCTCCAAGGAGTATAACTCATGCTCTAAATCTTTTAAGGCATGTTGGGAAAGAACTATGACCAGTTGTAAATATAATTTCTTCTCTGCAAAGAATTGTATTAAGAGATTTTGGGAAGGCTTTAGTTATTATATCAAAAATTTTGTTCATAATTTTAATTTTGAAGAATTTTTCCTTGAGATAAAAGCATGCCAATTTTCAGCCTTTACTAAATGCAACTTTATTAGTAATGCTTCATTTTAACATCAATGAATTAATTTTAACTACGTAAATACATTTTTTTCATGTTATATTGCTACAAATAAAAAGCAATCCAGCATAATGATTCCATGTTCCTCTTTCTTCTAAGATCCAAGACCATTAAGCCATGATCTGCTCTCGTCCATTACCATTACGGAAACTGCTTCAGTCGCTTCTTCGCTAATTCTGAAGGGCGATCCGTAGATCACTTAAAATATCCAGGGAGTGTTTGTTCTTTGCCTGCTTAACTTCTCTTCCCCGCTTCAAACAATTTGTTCGTTTTGTTAATTGCTGTATTCGAAAGAAGCAGCAGCCATTTTATAAATAATTCCGTGTCCATTCCAGAAAAATGGCGCTGTTCTCTCTCTGTGTGTGCACAACACATTTCTTCTTTCCTCTATCTCTCTCTCTCTCTAAAGCGTCTTGTAAAGCGTGTTCATTATTGAAATGGCTTAATTGAACTCCTGAAACTCCAGAAAAGTAAAGAATCGGGAAAACCTTTTGAAGAGTCTCACCTATTTTAACGAGTTTAAGAGCCTATCTCTTGCAATCCAAAAGAGTCAAAATCCGGATTCTAATGTCTACAATCGCTTTGGCAATGACTCTTGGAGCAAAATTTTTTTTCTCCTTTGCTTTGCTTCAGATTAAAAGAAAGTATGGTAGAAAAAAAACAACAGTAAAAAACTTTTGGAAGAATTTTAAATGTTTATTCTACTGTAAAATATTTAAATCTGTGGTATTCCCCGTGCTGAACAAACAATTTAAACATTATTGATCGAGGAAAGATAAAGCTCTGATGTTAATAATTATAAAATCTATAAAGGATCTTACAGTCTGGAATTAACGGTTTTAAATTCATAAATGTTTCTTTTTAAACTTCTCATTTCCCATTGAATTCGCATTTGGAGAATTCAAAATTGACTTCAGCAAGCTATAAATACAATATTCTTAAATTTTTCAATTATTTTACTAAAGAGCATTTTTGAAACTGCTTTATTGCTGCGTAAATATTTCATGACAACAGGTTTAATGGAAGCAAATTAAATCCCGTGCTGTATTTTAGAATTTTTTTCCTTGGATAATTTTGATGCTTCACTTCTTGGAATAGATGTAATAATTAAAAGTAGTTTTAATGAATAAAAGTTTAATCTTAAGAAAGAAAAAAGTTTTTATCTCTTAAATATTTATAAAGTAGTGTTTCTTTTTATTCTTGTAAATGCATAAAAATTAAACTGTAGTCTTAAGAGGTATACAAACATTTATAATAAATAAAAATGCCAGTTGTTTTTAATTTTGGGTTTTCCATACTTATCAAAGTCTTAAATCTTACATTTCATGGAGAAATTTTTAACCTAGAAAAAAATGTTCAAAATCATTATTATGTGTAAATCTTACACAAAAATTTTTTCATTGATGTTGATAGAATAAATACTTTGTTTCAGAGGATAATAATTTAATTAGAGTGACATAAAACGTTCATTCTAAAATAAAAATTTTAAATAATTTTTCCAGTATATTACTTCATAAGTGTATTCATTTGAATATGAAAGGAATATTTTTAGCAATACGTTTATAGTCATAAAAAAATCGGAATTCTTAAAATAAATATATAATTAACAAAAATTAATCTCATAAGATTTAAAAGATAGTATAATGTCCAACAGATAAAATTCATGGAAAAGAAAAATGTATTTACTTTCTAGACTATTTGAAAAATAATTTTAGAATAACACTTTACCTTGAAGAATTCTGATTTCCAGATGAAGATATCCTATTGCTCAATTACACACATGAAAATATGCACACTAAATAGATGAAATCATTTTCTGTATGCAGCTATTACACGTTTTAATGAAATCATAATTTGCGAACATTAATTAGTGAAAACACTCTAATATCTAGATTAGTAAGTACCAAAATATTAAGATACACTTCAGATTTTACCTATCTCTGCCACTATGATGCTTTGCTTGAATCTACGATTTGGCGATGTAATATGTACGATATGGTCATATCAATTTTCCACACAATTAGTGATCGAAACTATATAGAGGTTCATGTTGATCATATTGACAGGATTTCACAAATTCAAAACAAATTAGAAGGGAAAAAAAATTAAGAGACTTTCTCCCAATGACATAGAACCAATAGACAATGTTTTCTTAGTATTCAAAGATTTTCCTAAGAATTTCTTCGACATTTAAGTACACTTAAAGTCAGGTGTGTGAAAAGTGATATGCCCGGCACGATTTTGCAGTAAATACACAAACTACTTGATTTGAGATGAACATTCACGAAAGGTATACACAGGCATTTACCATACATACATATTAACACATTTTTATTAGTCTAATGCAAAGAAATAAATTTATGAATAAATGTTTTAATAAAAATGCAAGATACTTTTCCATATAAGATTATCTAATATGCTGTTATATTAGTCTATTCCATAAATCTTTTTCAATACAAGAATTTGAAATTGATTCTTAAATTAATTCATATTCGAAATATTGGATGCTTGTTTTTAAAACAAAAAAAAGAAAAACTCATGGGGGATCCAATTAATTTTTACTCAATTAATATTTTACTCTTTTGATGTATTGATGAAATGATACCTATTATAATATTTATATGTCGTATTGATGAATGAAAATCGGAAACTCCATGCAAGATTATCACTTACCATCTGGTCTACTAGTTTCTCAAAGCATTGAATATAATTCAGATTAAGACAACAGACTATCGATGCAAATTATCACAATTACTCCCAAATCTGTTTCTCAAAGCATTGAATATAATTCAATTAGACAACAGACTATCGATACACAATATTAATTACCGGTTTACCATCTGGTCTGCTAGTTTCTCAAGCGGGTTGGGAAATAATAATGCTACTAGTTTCTCAAGCAAAATAATATTATACAAAAATTTAAATTTAGAAGAAAACGTCTAAATATGAAATTCCAAGGGAATAAATTAAATTTTTAAAGATATAATGAATGAATGATGCTAATTAATTAACACCTTAGCATCGGTGAAACTTAAGGTATGCAATACAGAAAGTATAAACAACGCTTATAAATATATATGACAACGAAAATATCCATATGACTCGAACTCTGCTATATGTTTCAGTCTGTAAAGTGATAAATAAAATTTATTATTTAAAATGAAGAAATTTCAAAAATAATAGTTTTCGGAGTGATTAATTGTCCATTTTCTTTTATTACTTTTAATAAAATGTTAATATTCAATATAATCCATTGGTAATAAAATTACTTATTTATGAATGCAAAATTGCCTAGAAGGAATTTTATGATGATATGATTCTACTAGAGGAAAGTAGTTGAGTAATGGAACAGTTTTCTTGTTTCTCCATAATAATATAAATCTCTCTTCTTACAGGTTTAATCTTTTAAGGTATGTTGGAAATGGGCCATGTCCATTTGTCAATATAATTTCTTCCCTAGAAATAGCTCTATTAATTCTAAGACTTTAGTTATAACAAAATTTTTGTTCATTATAATTTTAATTATAAAATTACTCTCAAAAACATAAGCATGGTTATTTTCAGACTTTACTAAATGCAACTTAATTTTATTAGTAATACTTCATTTTAACATCAATAAATTAATTTTGACTACGTAAATACATTTTTTTCATGTTATATTACGACAAATAAAACGCAACCCAGCATAATGATTCCAAGTTCTCTTTCTTCTAAGATCCAAGACCATAATACCGTGATCTGTTCTCGTCCATTACCATTACGAAAACAGCTTCACGCTAATTCTGAAGGGAGATTTCATAGATCACTTTAAAATATCCTGGAGTGTTTTGTTCTTTGCCTGTAAGTTCCCTTCCCGCTTCCAAGCAATTTGTTCGTTTTTTCTTAATTGCTGTATTCGAAAGAGGCAGCAGCCATTTTATAAATAATTCCAATGTCCATTCAGAAAATGGCGCTGTTCTCTCTCTGCGTGTGTGTGCGCAACACATTTCTTATTTCCTCTCTGTCTCTCTCTGTTGTAAAGCGTACGTGTTCAATATTGAAATGAAGCTTAATTGAACTCCTGAAACTCCAGAAAAGCAAAGAATCGGGAAAACCTTTTGAAAAGAGTCTCAATTATTTTAACGAGTTTAGAGCCTATCTCTCGCAATCCAAAAAGAGTCAAAATCCGGTTTCCTAATGTCGACAATCGCATTGGCACTTGACTCTTAGGAACAAAATTGCTTTGCTTCAGATTAAAGAAAGTATGGATAAGAAAAAACAGTAACAGCTTTGGAATAATTTTTAAATGTTTATCCTACTGTAAAAATATTTAAATCTGTGTTATTCCCCATGTGGAAATGAACAAACAAACCCCAAATAATGCATTGATTTAGAAAAGATAAAGCTCTGATATTAATAATTATAAAATTTGTAAAAGGATTTTACAGTCTGGAATTAACAGGTTTAAATTCATAATGTTTCTTTTTAAACTTCCCATTTTCAGATTAAATTCACCATTTGGAAATTAAATTGACTTCAGCAAGCTATAAATACAATATTCTTAGAATTTTCAATTATTTTACTAAGAGCATTTTAAAACTTCTGTTGCTGCGTAAATATTTATGACAACGAGTTTTAATAAAACAAATAATAGTAAATTGAACGCGCTGTATTTTAGAATTTTTTCCTTGGATAATTTTGATGCTTCACTTCTTAGAATAGATGTATTAATTAAAAGTAGTTTTAATGGCAAAGTTTTTATCTTAAGAAAAAAAAAAAAGGGTTTTTCATCTGCAAGAATATTTTATAGTGTTTCTTTTTAATTATACAAATGCTAAAAATTTAAACTGTAGTCTTAAGAAGTATGAAAAAAAAAAATGCATTTTTTTTTTAATTTTATGTTTTTTCTTTTTATCAAAGTGTTAGATCTTACATTTCTTAAGATAAATTTTTAACCTAGAAAAAGAATGTTCATCCTAATTATTGTAAATCTTACAAAAAAATTTTCACCGATGCAGATGAAATAAATTTTTCATTTCAGAGAATAATAATTTAATTAGAGTGATATAAAGCGTTCACTTCCAAATAAAATTTTTAAAATAATTGTTTATGTTTTTCAGCATATTACTTCCTTAAACGTATTCATTTGATTTGAAATGAATATTTGTAGTATCGATTTTTACTATAGTCATAAAACAATCGAAATTCTTGAAATAAATATGCATTAACAAAAATTGATCCTACTAAATTTAAAGCTAGTATATTTTATATGATATAAAATTCATGGAAAAAGAAGAAAGAATGTATTTACTTTCTAGACTATTTTTGTTATATTTTTAAAATTTAACTTTAGAATAATAAGATAACTACCACACAAATTCTGATTTCGAGATTAAGATATTACATTGCACGGTAACATGAGAATATGCCGCTAATTTGATAGTAAATAACTTTTCTGTATTGCATCTATTACACTTAGTTTTTTTAAGTCATAATTTGAGAACACATTAATTTGTAAAAAAATTGAGATTATTAAACACCAAATATTAAGTTTTTCTTCTGAAATTACCTATCTCCCCCTATTGGATGCTCTGTTTGAATCTGTATGACTTGGCGATATAATCCGCATGATTTGGAAGCTTACCATAATACAGAACAGAATTCAGTCAAAAAGGAATATAAAATAATTTTTTATTTAAATTGAAGAGATTTCAAAGATAATAGAATGTGGAGAGATTAATTATTCAGGTTTTTTTATTAAATTTAATAAATCGTTAATTTTTAATATAATACTTTAGTAGTAAATTATATTTTTTGCCCACTAATTGCAAAATTGCCTAGAGGAAGTTTTTATGATGATATGATACTGTTAGAGAACAAGTAGTTGCATAACAGGTTCGTTTTTCTAGTTTCATATATTAATATAAATCACTCTTTTGAAGGTTAAAAATTCTTTAAGTATATTGTTAATGGACCATTTACCACATGCAAAATATATTTATTCTAAAATAATTCTACCTATATGTTTTCGAGAGTTTGAATTTATTATATCGAGGTTTCATTAAATTATAATTTTAATTATAAAAGAATTTATCTACAAAAATAGCATGACTATTTCGGACTTTACTAAATAAACTTAAATTTTAAGCCAGTAAACAATACTTCATTTTAACGAAAATTGCATTAATTTTAACAACGTGAATAAATTTTTTCATGTTATATTGCTACTAATAAAAAGTAATCCAGCATAATATTATGTTCCTCTTTCTTCTAAGATCCAAGCCATGAAGCCATGATCTGTTCTCGTCCAAACTTACCATTGGAAACTGCTTCACACTAATTCTGAAGGGCGATTTTGATCAAATTTACCAAATACTAAGATAAACCAAATATTAAGATACCCTTCCGAAATACCTATCTCCTCCCTACGATGCTTGTTTGAATCTATAAGACTTTTGAAGATGAATCTGTACATTTGGCCGCTTACCTATTTTCGACACAATTGGTAATCAAAAACAATATAAAGGTACAAGTTAATCATATTAACAAGAATTCACAAATTCAAACAAATTAGAAGGGGCGAGAGCGGGCCATTTCCACAATGACATAAAGACAACAGACTATAGTTTTCAGTATTCAAATATATTTGCCTAAGATTTTTCAACTATAAGTACAATTTAAAAGCGATAAGTCCCACGTTTTGCAATATGATACACAAACTACTTTGATTTTTTGAGAAGGGAATCTAGAACAATATTCACAAACATTGCCATAAATACATGTTTAACATATTTTATTGAAAATGTAAAGAGAATAAATTTATGAAAAAGTTTTAATAAAAATGTATAAATACTTCTCAAATAAGGTTAACTAATAAACTGCTATATTATTCTTTTTTATTCCACACAAATATTCATGGAGTTAGTATTTTACAGTCAAAAGATTGTTTTCCATTTAATATCTGCTTTTTTGCATTTATGTCGTATTGAGGAAAACCTGCAACACTTCAATCATGCTACTGACTCTCGATGCAAGATTAATACAGTTACCATCTAGTCTACTAGTTTCCAAAGCGGTGAATATAATTTCAATCAGGTTGACTATCGTTGAAAGACTGTTACAACTGCCATCTGGTCTACTGGTTTCTGAAGCAGTGAATATAATTTAATCAGACAACTGACTGTCGATCCAAGATTAGTACAGTTACCATCTAGTCTACTAGCTTCTCAAGCGAGGATAGAAAAAAATAATATACAAAAATTTAAATTTAAGAAGAAAGCGTCCAAATATGGAATTACAATAATAAATTGAATTTTAAGATATAATGAATGTATGATGCTAATTAATTAACATAAGCATAGGTGAAACTTAAAGGTATGCAATACAGAATTATAACAGCGCTATAAACATGTTGAGAAAAATGATAAGACTTTGAACTCTTTCCATATATTTCAGTCTGCAGGTATTAAATAAAAATTTACTATTTAAAATGAAGAAATTTCAAAGATAATAATTTTTGAGTGATTAATTATACAGTTTCTTTTATTAAATTTAATAAATTGTTAATATTCAATAAGTAATCCATCGGTAATAAATTACATTTCTTCACGACTGATTGCAAAATTGACTAGGAGAATTTGATTATGATATAATTCTGCTAGAGGGCAAATACTAGCATAATGGAACATTTTTTCTAGTTTCTCACATAACAGTATAAATCTTATTCTAAAAGGTTAAAATTTTTAAAGTATGTTGGAAATGGACGATGATCACTTGCAAATATAATTTCTTCACTAGAAATAATTCCTATGTTTTTGAGAGTTTACTTATTATAACAAACTTTTTGTTCATTATAATTTTAAATTATAAAGAATTTCTTTCCGAAAATAATAAAGTTTCTTATTTTTCTTCTGAAATATACCTTCTTGTTTTATTTCTAGTTATTAAATGAAACTTAAATTTTATTAATAACACTTCATTTTGACATCCATTGAATTAATTTCAACAACGCGAATACATTTTTTCATGTTATACAACTACAATAAAAAGCAAAAGCAATCCAGCATAATGATTCCATGTTCCTCTTTCTTTTTAAGATCCCAAGCCCATGAAGCCATGATCTGTTCTCGTCCATTACCATTACGAAAACTGCTTCAGTAGCCTTCGCCAATTCTGAAGGGCGATTTCATAGATCACTTTATAATATCCTGGAGTGTTTGTTCTTTGCCTGCTTAAGTTCCCTTTCCCGCTTTCAAAACAGTTTGCTTTCTTTTTGTTAATTGCTGTATTCGAAAGGAGGCAGCAGCCATTTTATAAATAATTCCATGTCCATTCAGAAATTGGCGCTGTTTCTCTCTCTGTGTGAGCCTGCAACACATTTCTTCTTTCCTCTCTCTTTTTGCAAAGCGTACGTGTTCATTATTGAAATGCTTAATTGAACTCCCGAAAACTCCAGAAAAGTAAAAAAAAAAAGGGAAAACCTTTTGAAGAGTCTCAATTATTTTAACGAGTTTAAGAGCCTATCTCTTAATCCAAAAGAGTCAAAAATCCAGTGGATCTAATGTTCACAATCGAATTGGCACTTGACTCTTGAGCAAATTGCTTCTTCTCTCTTTGCTCTGCTTCAGATTAAAAAGTATGGAGAGAAAACAACAGTAAAAGCTTTCGAAGAATTTTAAATGTTTATTCTACTGTAAAAATATTTAAATCTGTGTTATTCCCGTGCTGAACAAACAATTTAAGTAATGCATTTATCGAGAAACGATATAGCTCTGATATTGATAATTGTAAAATTTATAAAGGATTTTTACTGTCTGGAATTAGCAGGTTTTTAAATGCATATCGTTTCTTTTTTAAACTTCCCATTTTAAAGATGAAACTCGCCATTTGGAAATTAAAATGTTTTCGGAAGCTATAAATATAATATTCTTAGAATTTTTCAATTATTCTTCTAAGAGCATTTTAAAACTGCTGTTGCTCTGTAAATATTTATGACAACGAGTTTTAATGAAATAAATAATTAAATTGAACGTGCTGTATTTTAGATATTTTTTCTTGATATTTGATGCTTCGCTTCTTGAATAGATGTATTAATTAAAAGTAGTTTTAATGACAAAATTTTTATCTTAAGAAAAAAAGTTTTTTTTAATCTCCAAGAATATTTATAAAAGTAGTGCTTCTTCTAATTATACAAATGCATAAAAATTCAAACCGTAGTCTTAAGAGAGGTACGCAAAAAATACCAGTTTTTATATTTTTAATTTTATTTTTCTTTTTATCAAAGGTGTTAAATCTTACACTTCTAAAGAGAAATTTTCAACCCAGATAAACAATGCTCATCCCACTATTGTAAATCTTACAAAAAAAAATTTACTTTGATGCAGATGAAATAAATTTTCTTCAATCTCCGAGAATACAATTAATTAGAGTGACATAAAAACGTTCGTTTTTACATAAAAAAAGTTTTAAAGTAATTGTTTACTCGTATGCTTTACAGTATGTTACCTCTTAAATGCATCCATTTGATTAGAAAGGAATATTTTTAGCAATACTATTTTTACTACAGTCATAAAAAAAAAAAAATTCTGAAATAAATGTCCATTAACAAAAAATTGATCCTACTAAATTTTAAAAAGCAATTATATTTCCATAGATATAAAATTCACCGAACCAGAAAATGCATTTATTTTCTAAACTATTTTTGTTAAATTTGAAAAGAAATTTTTAGAATAAATGAGAACAACTACCACACAAATTTTATTTCCAGATTAAGATTCTTTCATGTAACTGGGCAATAAATGATATGAAAATATGCCACTAATTTGATGAAAATAATTTTTATATTTCAGTTATTACACGTTTAATTAAATCAAAATTTGCTAACATGAAATCGTAAAAACTTTGGATATCTTAGATTACTAAATACCAAAATTAAGATACTCTTCCCAAATTACCTATCTCCTTTTATTATAATGCTCTGTTTGAATCCATACAATTTGGCAGTTTATCAGTTTTCCACATTGGTGGCGAACTATATAGAGGTACATATTAATCATTTTGACAAAAACTTTCACAAAAATACGAAAAAAAGTAATAGAAAGGGTCGGGATGTTTATAATATTTCCTAGTAGTCGAAGATTTTGCTCAGCCTGGATTCGTGACTCAGTGGTCACACCCTCGCCGTTGGTAATCATTAAGGCTGGGGTTCAATCCGCTGCTGGCTTTGTAGTAGACACCGTTTTAAAAACACGAGTAGACTCGATGGCGTCGTTGATATTCATCATCTTGCCTCATGAGGTGAATTACCTGGTGGAGTTTTTCGGGTTTTCTTCCATATTATACGCGAATGCGGGGTAGTCCTTCCTAAAAGATGTTGCTGTCTACCAAGTGTTATAAGAAAAAAATTTGCCTAAGATTTTTCTACTGTTTTCGAGTATATTTAAAAGCGATATGTCCCACGTTTTGCAGTAAATAATATACCAACTACTTGATTTTATATAAAATCTAGAAAAAGGTATTCACCAGCATTACTCTCCTAAATACATATTTAACATATTTTATTATTCTAATGTAAACAAATTCTGCCACTGGTGCCAAGCTTCGGTTTCGAGTGCCAGCAATCTCATGGACGTTTTGTAGTTATTCGAATGCATTTTAAACCGTACGTCCCGATCTAATATGACTGTAGGCATTGGGCGTAGGGCTGACAACCCTACCCGTAAAAAGAAAGCATATACTGTCTTGAAATCTACCAGTAAGTAGACAGCTTTAGCCCACCATGGGCTGTTAGTTCCAATGAAGAAGGAAAAAAGAGATAAATTTATGAATGAAAAGTTTTAATAAAAATGTATAAATCTTTTTCCAAATAGGATTATCTAATAAGCTGCTATAATCATTCTTATTCCTCAAACTGTTTTCTTTTAATTTGAAAATTTAATTATTCGTAAAATAATTCATATTCCGATACATTAGATGGTTTTAGAGCAAAAAATAGTTAAAACTCATGTGGAAAGTATTTTATAGTCAAGAGACTTTTTTTCATTTAATATTCTTTTTTTTTCTCATTTATATGTCGTATTGATCAAAACCCGAAATATAATCAGTTAATTCAATCTCATCGATGCAAGCCTGACTCAATTACCAGCCAGTCTACCAGTTTCTCAAAGCAGTGCATATAATTCAATAAAGCAATCTTATCATCGATGCAAGACTATCGCAATTACCATCTAGTCTATTTAGGTTTTCAGACTATAATTCAATTAGGCAAAAACTGACTATCAATGCAAGACTGTCACAATTAGTCTACTATTTCCAGTCTAATCAATCAGGCAACTTTCTGCAAGACTATCAATTACCACCTACAAAGAATATTAATCAATCAGGCAACTGACTATCGATGCAAGACTGTCACAATTATCATCTAGTTCTATTAGTTTCTCAGATTATTAATCAATCAGAACTATTATTGAATTACCATCTAGTCTAATAGTTTCTGAACTGATCGATGCAAGACTATGACAATTACCATATAATCTACTAGTTTCTCAAAGCAGTTACTATAAAAACTGTTTTATTTTTGAATAGCAATAGTACTTATGGTAAATGCATATTAAAGACGTTTCCTATTTTTAAAGTGCAGAAATAAATTTATAAACGTGCGTTTTATAAAAATGTATATGCATTTTTGATCAAATAAGACAATCGGATAAATTTATATGTCAAATCTTATTCCACAAAAACATTTTTTTGAATTTACGAATTAAATGAATTTTCATTTGTGTTCTTAAATCATTTTATATTCCGAGAAAGGCTCGATGTTTGCTTTTTAGAGCGAAAAATCCATGGCTGAAGTATTTTTATAGCCCAAAGAAATTTTCCAGAATGATTTATCATCGATCGATGAGTGGCTTTGTATAAAAGCCTTTTTGTGTGAGCCTCTATTTCAATGTTGTAGTGCTTCCTTTTATTATGTAGCAATCAACCCTAAGAAACCACTTCTCACTAAAAATGAAAACACTGCTCAAAACCCTTCCTTTTCTGGGCCACTTTAGAAGATTAAGATTTATATATTTTTCTTCTCTTTATTATCATATTACTTTTGTATCCCTCCATTCAGTTTAAAGGATACGTTGTTTAATTTTTCAGCTTAATTTAGTCTCCAGACTATTCGTTGCGGCATCGATTTGATCATACTTCAGTAATAATACAAAAAGCTCGCAAAAATATTTTTTTGTCATGGCTCATAAAGTATAAAAAGAAGAAGAAGAAGCACTTATCTGAAATTTTATGGTAATCGAGTAATTTGGGCGGGGGCGGTGAAAATTTAAAGTCAATGAAAAAGAATAACTCGAGGGTTGAATGGAAATATCGGAACGGAATAGATGCTTTTTATTTCTCTTATCATTAACTATTGTTATAATGCACTTTTTAAGTCGAATAGATAATTAAACATCCTTTTAGAGAAATTTTTGAAAATAAATCCGAATGCAAATATACAGATTTTGTTTGCTGCTCTTGCAAAATGTTACAAAATAAATAAGTTTTTTTATTGTGGGGATACAATATTTGACATCATTTTGCTTTCTATGTGTCATATGTAACAAACAGCGCATACAGCGATGCCCTACAGGATCAGTGGAAGTCCTGTAGGGCATCGAGAATAATATTTTGAATGATCATGTTTGAAGAAAAGCCATTGTATTGTCTTGAGACTACAGATGGCAAACATTTGGTACAGTTTATGTAGAAAAACATTAGAATTTGTATTTGTTATGCTGCAGCAAATACAAATTTACAATAACAAAATACTTGTACTATAAATTTACTAATAAATACAGTTTACAATTCTAAAATACAAAATTTGTACTTGCTGCAGTTTATCAGATAAAACACAAATTTGTATTTGCTAAGTTTATGTGATAACTTGTCCTTTTTTAACATCTTATGTAGATAAAACATTGTGAATTTGTATTTGCCACAGTTTATGTAGATAAAACATTGTGAATTTGTACTTGCTGCAGTTTATGTAGATAAAACTTTGTAGATTTTTTGTATATGCTACAGTTTATAAAAAAATTTGTGTTTTATCAAAAATATTGAATGTGTAACTTCTCCTTTTTAACATCTTAATTGGATAAAAACATTGGGAATTTGTATTTGCTACAGTTTATGTAGATAAAACATTGTGAATTTTGTATTTTTGTACATTTTATGTACTTGCTGCAGTTTATGTAGATAAAAACTTTGCAGATTTGTATGCGACAGTTTATGTAAATAAATTTGTGTTTTATCAAAAATATTGAATGTAACTTCTCCTTTTTAACATCTTAATTGATGTGCCCATTGGGACTTGTGCGCCAAGTTAGCTAGTTTATAGATAAAACATTGTGAATTGCATTTGCTACAGTTTATGTACTTGCTGCAGTTTATGTAGAAAAAACTTTGTAGATTTGTATGCATACAGTTTATGTAAATAAAATTTGTGTCTTATCAAAAAGATATTGAATGTGTAACTTCTCCTTTTTTAACATTTTAATTGGCTGCTTTTCCAACACCAAAGTGCAGATAGTAGTAAGTCAATAGCTATAGCTGGAGAGGTGATGGGTTCCAGTGATCAAAAACGTTGACAGCTCACAAGTAGATATGCGACAATATTTCCGAGAAGGATGAAAAATCGAATTTATCCAGATTTCTTTTTGACCCTAACCTCGAAAAAGTTCACCACAAAGGATTTTATGTGGCAGGGGCACTAGGAGAATCCACCCTCTGACCTCTGAAAATACACCTCACCCTACGTGGTTTGTTATAGATGATAAAAACCCTTAAATCAATTACAGTCTTAGGGGTGGAGAATTTTTTAATGTTAGTTATATTAGGGCTTAAAAAAGAGCTTAGAATTGAGGAATGGGAGACGGGAATAGATGGAGAAGTGAATGGAAGCATGAAAATTATGTAAAAGCATTGACCGTCTGAGTTAACAAAGGATGTCCACAGCACGGTGATTCTCAGCTCCGCAGGAAATGAGATAGAATATCTTCGTGAGAAACTGTACCGTATGAGGGAATAATAATTTTTACTGTCCCTGTGATGTTCCATTTGGATATTCTAGAGAAAAAGAAGAAAAGTCTAGATGCGAATCCCAAGACGGTGACCTTTTGCGATTGGTTAAGTCCAGAAGAATGACGATTTGCTGATAGAATATAAGTCATGATCATTGTTTTATTATACCAAATACCAATAAAATTATCGCGCCTTTAATGGCAATAGTATATAAAGTAATCAATTATTATTTATGTAGATTTACTTTGATTTAAAAAATTTTTTTAGTCAAATAACGCTTACAATGTTTCTATTTAAGGGGGCCTGAATGGCAGAGTGGCTAGAGCCCGGTACCACAGGTTTCGGGTTCGAATCCCGGCGGTGCCATGGTGTGTGTAGTGGTTCGGAATCTACTTTAAATCGTTGGTCGCGGTCCTAATAGGATCGTAGAGCGTTGCGGGGGCATTGTTACTCCGCGTCCGTGGCTTATCTTCAAGTTACACGCACTCCCTGGGTCATGCAAAGCGAGGTACGTCTGTGCAGCGTCTGCCTTAAGGCATCCAAGACCAAGCTGTCTAAGTGTTTGCCAGCTGCATTAGAAAAGAAAAAAAATGTTTCTGTTTAATAACTCAGCAATTTAATAGCCTAAAAGGTGTTGGCAAGAGTTTTTTGTGAATAAAGACTTAAGTAATGTCGTCCTGGTTGGGGCGTTTTATGCCGCATCTATCCGTTGATGATCAAGATTTATTTAACAGTAGTTTGAAGCTTTGCAAAGTTATAGCTGTGTCTAATAGAATATGTTTACGACAGTAGGCGGCCTTACGCCTTAATATACTGTCAATTTAGGTGGACTTCTGAGATATTTAAGAGACAGGGGACCAGCTGAGAAACTGAGCTTGAGGAAGTCAACCTTTGACCATCATCACAGACCGCAGCCTACGAGTGAGGGAGATTCCTTACCCTGGAAGACTTACTACAAAAATTAGCAATACTAGCATGAAAGCAATCACCAGCACTAGAGGGCTATTCTAGTGATTTTTGGCCATCTATATGACAAGCTTTTATTTTACTTGAATGGATTATTTTTCAAAAATTATGTTTGTAGGTGGACTCCTCAAGTATTTTACTGCATGCATGTTTCTCAAATTAAGACTAAAATTTTACGGTTTGGTTCAAATGACGTTCGCCATGGGAGGAAAAGTGTTTCTTTTTGATAAATAATGCAAGTAGCACATTATATGTCCTATTATTTCTCTCGATAAATCTATTTAATGCAAGCAAAACATATTCTATTATAAAATTATTATTGCTACTTGTTGCATGACCTGTATTTTCTATGAATGCCATATGCTACTGTTGAAATCTTAGAAGTTATATGCTTATATTTTTTGTGGCTTGATGACAAATATAACAACTGTATGTATAAATATCGGATAATTGTATTGAATTAATTAATACTCCTTCTTCAATGGCGCATAACAGCTCCATGGTCGGCCAAGGCCGACTGCCAGATCAGATTTATTACTATTTAAGATAATTAGTGTTAAACATTTTTTAATAATGTTGTGAATGTATTTATGTTTCTTAATAGTAAAGTCTTTGAAAACTTTCGAACCTTATTTGTTTTCTTTTTAAAAAGTGGGTTGTTAGAGTATATTAATTTATGGATATTGTGGATCACAAAATAGAAGATTCCTTTTAGCTATGTTATGTTGTTTTTTATTGCGATGTTTATTATTTCAAGATATTTTAAATATTTTCGATATTTGTAGGCGAAATGTTTTTGATGGGTTATATTGAATAACAACACCACAAAACAAGGATTACAAAAGTTTTAGAAGTATATAATCGCATAATTTTTGCTTAATTTATTATCAGTTTAAGATATTATTCTTCCCTCTTAAATATATTGCTTCAAACTATTTTCAACCTAAAATTTACGTATAAGAATAAAATACTGTAATTTTTGACTCCAACTGAGATTTGATATATTTTTAATCTGAATTTTCTTTTAAAAATGAGGATACGTTTTATAGAGTTTTATTTACATTTCAGTTTATCAATATTCATCGAAACATGGCTATTGATCGATGTATCAAGCCATTCACTAACAAACAAAATATATATTATTTTCATTACATTTGAAAACAATCAATAAATACACTAGTTTTTCTAATAAATATAACAATGATCATCTATTATTTATTCTTCTTTTATCATTTATTCATTCCTTTAATTCCTTTTTTGGAGACGTGGTACCTAATGTTCAATCTTGTCAGCTATGGTTAAGAGCTATAAAACAGATCCAAATCAAAGGGTCACATTTATTTAAATGCACTTGCAGTAGCAATACGTAAC
>BPLR01008099.1:0-34595 GCA_021605095.1 Caerostris extrusa | reverse complement strand
CAATGAGAGACCTTGCTGATGATGTTTGGAATTTCAAAGAAAAGGATCAGTCAATGCTTGGTTTATTTTTTGGGCTCAAACACGTCAAATCATGTGGTACAAAACTGAATGCGCCAGCTCACACTGCGGTGATTCTTCGTGACTTTTTCATAAAAATTAAACCCATGTCGCACCCCAACCCCGGTATTCACACGCGCGACATCTGGCGTCATCTTTAAATTCAAAAGACTACTCGGGGACACCTTTTTGAGTCGATTGAAGAAATTCAAAATGAATTGGCGAGCGCTTTAAGGCCATCCCTGCCTATGACTTTTAGCTTGAATTGAGGATTGGAAAAAAGTTGGCATTAGTGTGTTGTGACTGGGGATTACTTTGAAGACAGTCAAATAAATTTGAAAGAATAAATAAAGAGTTTTAAAAAAAAAAATTTTTCTTACTTTTTGGGCACAGTAGTATATATTTATTAATAATATGCATTAATATATAAATAATAAAGACAGATATAATAAATCTGCATTACAAAAAATAAAAATGTATATAGTATATTACAATAAAACATTTAATTTACTAAAAATATGCATTTAATTTGGCAGAA
The DNA here is from genome assembly GCA_021605095.1 of Caerostris extrusa. NCBI lineage: Eukaryota > Metazoa > Arthropoda > Arachnida > Araneae > Araneidae > Caerostris > Caerostris extrusa. The sequence continues at coordinate 34,000 of BPLR01008099.1, read as the reverse complement.
ATCAATATGTAATAATAATTAAATAGTATACATAATTATCCTAAAGCTCGCTAAATATCAAAAGTGATTTTGTTTATAAAACAAAAATGACGCATATTTAAATTCGTTTAAAAGTTTAAAATTTGGGACATATTTGTTTTTGAAAATCACTATAATAAAAAAAAATTTCTCTTCTTCGCCAATAGTATGTCACTGTATCATAAAATTTTTCTTCCTCGCCAAAGTATAGATAATCATAAAAAATCATTGCATCTGTTGTAAAAACCTGAAAAAATGCAAAAATTAATTTAACATTAGTTAAAATTTGATCATTAAATAAAATATTATAGTTTATATCAAAATAAAATTTACCGGTATAATATGCTATATTGTGATACAAGTTTGGACATAAATCTGACATAATTTAATGTATTCAATAAAATTGCTTTAAAACGTTTTTTATTTTCATTCAATATGTTAAATAAATAAATTCTTACGTTTCTTTTAAAAGTTAAAAAGCTTAAAAAAATTTTTCGCAGCCTAACAAAAAATTTATAAACAAAGACACAGCCTTATTTTTTTTTTTCACTCTATTGCACCAGAGTTACAAATACTTTGAAACAATTGGCTGGCCTGATTTTTTAATGTAATGTAATCAAATAAACAAAGCGGTGAGTCTCCGTATCTTACAATATCATTAAGCGAATTATTGGAAACATAACTTAAATCTAAAAAAAACCTGAAAAAAATTAATTAATTGTAAGAAAAATCAATTGTCATCCATTACAAGTTCAAAATACTTTTTTTTTAAGAACGATTGAAAATTTGAACATGATATTGCAGAAAGGTTCATAGGCTGACAGATTACTAGTAATCCATTTTTTAGTTAGCATTCATTTTTTTAAAGTTATCTGGCGCCACTGCTGACTATTGGTAGATACATCCAACATATCGAAATATCATTGAATAACAAAACTAAAATTCATTCGTTTTTGGGTCGGTGTGAGCTCGCGTGGCAATTAAAATTTCACTCATATGTCCAACCATGACTGATATCTTTAGGGTCTCATATTTGAAAAACTATTTGTGGACTTTTTGATGTTTTCGTCAGTGCCACGTCCACTGCGTGCATGAGTCGCTCAAAAGCAAACCACTTCTCTATTGATTTTCTTGAACTTGAGTAGATGAATAAAAAAGGTGGCTTCCTATTTCATGAACGATTGTAAATTTGAAGGTTAGGGCTAGTAAATACTAAACCATCTAGTCCGCCTAGAGCCCACTTTTTTATATAGGGAGAGTGTGAGCTAATAGAAGGAATTGAAAAGAAGTAAATATACAAGTCAGTTGTTGACGGATCGTCCGTGCCGTATGAAAATGTTAAATACGTCACTTTCAGTGGATTCCATCACAGGTTGGAATGGATGGAAACGAAAGGACAAATCTTCTGGCAGGAGAAGTTCCTGGACAGTGTCCTATCCCTCTTGATTCTTTTAGGAGAAAACTATAGGGACAAAATTAAGTCATCGTGTGTTAGTGAATTATTATCTTACAAAGGAAAAGTCTGGGATGAGTGGAAAAATTTGTAAGGAGTCCTTTTTCCATTTTAGATTAAGAACTGGATCCGAGTGCCTGGTCAAAATAGTGATTGTGAACTCTGATAGATGTGTTTTATGTAAGATAGAGAAAACGAATACAGCTCATCTACTTATTTGCTCGGGATTGGATAACTTAAAACAGAATGGTGATGTGTGTACTCTTTACTGGCGGGCCAGGAAAAACATGTCCTGATCACATGAACTTTTATTAAGGTGCTTCTAATTTTTTAAATTTTTGCTCTTAGAACTTTTCACTTGTTCTTAACTGATTTTAAGGCCTTTTGACATTTTTGTTAAGAATGCCTGGTCATTTCCCTTTGTAATTTGATTCGTTTATAGGTCTTTTTTTTTTTTTCAATTCCTACTATTAGTTCACACTCTCCCTACATATACACTCAAGAGCCAAAACATTATGACCACCTGTCAATAACAAGTTGGCCCATCTTTGGCGCTCAACACAGCTTCAACCCGCCTTGGCATGGATGCCACAAGTCCTTGGTAGATGGCCGGAGACAGATTGTACCAGATGTTTAAGCAACGGTCACGCAAATCCGAGATATTGCGAATTGGTGGTCTTTGAACTCTGAGCTGCAGTACCAGAACATCCCAAATGTGTTCTATCGGATTGAGTCGGATCGGTGAGTTAGGCGGCCAAGACATTAACTGGAATTCAGCATCATGTTCCTGGAACCACTCCAACACAATTTTAGCCTTGTGAAAGGGGCGTTGTCCTGTTGGAACATTCCATTTCCAGCTGGAAAAACAGAGGCCATGTAAGGTTGCAACTGGTCCGCAATGATGTTCAGATACCCTGTAGCATTCATGGTCTGCTCTACCACAACCACGGGTCCCAGAGACGCCAAGAGAACGTCCCCCAAAGCATAATACCGCCACCACCGGCCTGTGTATGACCTACTGTACATTGAGGGAGCAACTGTTCGCCTGGAAGACGGCGTATCTTGACACGGCCATCGGCGTGATGAATGACAAACCGTGATTCATCTGACCAGGCAACTCTCTCCCACTGATTCCATGGACCAGTCACGATGTTCCCAGCGCAGACGCAGTTGGCGATGACGCTTGGTCAGCAAAGGCACACGAGTGGGACGTTTGCTGCGTAGCCCCATATCCAACAGTGTCCGCTGAACAGTGTGCTCCGATACTATTCTACTTGTCCCTGCATTGTATTGGGCTGTCAGCTGAGCCACTGTCTGGCTCCGGTTTTGCTTCACCATGCGAGACAGTCTCCGACGACCTTTTTTCTTTGATGGCGTGTGGACGTCCAACACCATGTCGTCTACTGCTGGTTTCACCGTCATTCATCCAATTTGCATAAGTACTAACAACTGTAGATCGCGAACAACCCACGAGTCGTGCAGTTTCGAAATACTTGTTCCGAGCCTTCGAGCCATTACAATCTGCCCTCTATCAAAGTCGCTTAGATCCACAGCCTTTCCCACCACGCACAGAAGTAAATGAAAGAATGATTCTTCAGACTCTCCAGCAGCAGTTAAATACCACTTCCACCTGATCACGTGCCTTCCACGTCATCCAGGCGAGTTCATTGCAAAATGTAGGGGTGGTCATAATGTTTCGGCTCTTGAGTGTATATATCTTGTTCAAATTTTCAATCGTTCATAAAATACTTTTTATTCCTCCACTCAAGTTCAAGCATATTTTTTGAAACTTGCAGTGGAGGACACTTGATGTTAATACAGGTTTTTCAAATATTAATTCATTCATTAAACTTAATTAATTAATTTTAGTTTTATAGGGAAGAAAAAATTTCTCTTACACATAAGATATTTAGCAGGATACAAATTGAGGAATAAGTGCCGTCAGAAGTGCGTAGATAGCTGGAAAAATTTCTTTTCAGTTTCTTTTATCATTGTGGGTTCTAGTCTGAGTCCAGGAGGGAACAAAATGGAAAATGAAACATGTGAATAAATGAGTGAGAGAGATGGAAAGTGTGTATGTGAAAGAGAGAGAGAGAATTTTTCTAACTTAAAAAAAAAAAAATGAATATTATTTATAAAGGACTTTCTGCCATATAGTGAAAAAAAAAAAAGAATTGACTTTAAATTTTTTTTTTTTTATATTATTTGTTTCTACGGTAAGTGGCCAAATTTGTATGGATGGAGTTCTAATAAAGCCTTGGGTAACATCAACAGCACATATGTGACGTGATAGAGAAGAAAATAGGCATAGGAGAGGCATAAAAAATAGAGTAGAGCGTATGCGGACTACAAGCAACTAAGGAATCTTATGAAATGAAGAAGAAGCAAGTAATATAAAAAAAAAAAAAAAAAAATTTAAGTCAATTCCTACTTTTTTTCATTCTATTGCAGAAAGTCCTTTATAAATAATTTTCATTCATTTTTTTAAGTTTATCGGACACCTTCTATGGGTAGATATAGGCAACTTAAATCTAAAAAAAACTAAAATTAATGAATTAAATTTAATGAATGAATTAATATTTGAAAAAAACCGTATTAACATCAAGTGTCCTCCACTACAAGTTTAAAAAAATGTATTTGAACTGGAGTAGATGAATAAAAAGTATTTTATGAACGATTGAAAATTTGAACAAGATATATATAGGGAGAGTGTGAGCTAATAGAAGGAATTGAAAAAATAGAGATAAGAGAATTCGATAAGATTAGGAGAGAAAAGAGATAGATTTAGAAAATGTCCTCTCATTTGTTTTCACCATAGTTCTTAAACGCATAAATTAATAATTTAATATCATGGACTCATAAAATTTATTTTTTATATACTAGCTATGAAAACATTCTTTAAAAAATAATTGTTTTGGTTTAATTTGTCTTAGCTTACGATTCGATTTTTGCATGAATCAAGCGCAAACGTAATTAGTCAAATGATTTCTTTTTCCCTACACATTTAAAATTTTTGATTTTTAACATTCACAATTTTTTTTTTTTTTTCATTATCACACACTTCCATTCAATATACACTCTTGTATATTCTAGCTTTAAGTGAAGTGTGGAATGTGGTATAAGTGGCATTTAAGGGGTATTTAAGTGGAATTCTTTCTATACACTCCACTGCAATGTGCTGCCACCTGCCTTTTGTGATTGGTTATTTCACGTTGACGTCGAAAGTAGGTGATGGTCACATTAATGTGACTGGACTGTGTAGTTTTGTGAATTTTAATGTATTACTATATTACAACTACTTCCTGAACGCAATTTTAAAAAAAGAGGGGGGGGTTCAATCTCTGAAAGTTTATAAGATAACCTTAAAACAAACATTTGCAAATTCATTGCCGGTTAAGAAACTTACCACTTTCCTATTAGGATTAAAAAATAAATAAAAAGAAATTCGGCAACATAGATAGCACTCCATGCCAAACCATCAACGTCATCAAAGCACAAGAAAGGATTCGCCAACATAAAGAACAGTTCCTTTTTCTACTTTGCTGTTTCATGCACTGCATATCTCTCCTCATCTGAAGTTTTTCCAGGATTGTGGCCTGCGGCTGTCACCATGCTAAATCCTCAGCATCACCAATTCTCAAGAAAGAAAATCGCCACCACAAAGAACAATTTTCTTTTGTCTACTTCGCTGCTGTCTCATGCACTGTATATATCTCCTCATCTGATGTTTTTCCCTGATAGAGGCTTGCGGCTATCTTGTAGCCAAGGAGCTTCGTTAAATACAAATTTGTTGTTAGATAGCACCGTATTCAACAAGCACGTTAATAATAAAAAAAATAATAATAAAAATAAAAAATAAAGTTCTGAGCTTGCAAGAAACTCGAATATTTTGAACTTATTTGATGTTAAAATATTTTCTGATGTTAAAATATTACTGTTTCCATGAACTAGAATCGAATAAAATTCCATATTTTAATCTGGCAAAATTTGTAAAATCTTTCCAAAAAATTACCATTTAAATGTTTTTCAAATGCAATTGGTATACTATGAGGCAGGTAGCTAGAAAGAAGCAGTAACGCGTGCTCGTGACGCCATCTAGTGAGCAGAAAAAGAAACTAATCATTTTCAAATTATCAGCACTTGGGAAACTTAAATTTCAGTTGTTTTTAATATTTAATAATTCTAGTCAATCCCATTTAAATTAATCGGTGATAAAATAAACAGTAATCATGTTGTTAAATGTAAAAATATTTTTTTCATCGTCAGAATGAAATTTTATTGAAGAACAAAATGTTTATTTTAAAATTGAGGAAGGGATTCCTTTACATGGAGTATTCTTATTTTTTTATTTACGAGACACATTGCAAACAAAAAAGATTAATTTAAAAATAATAATAAACATTAGGAGGAATTTAAAAAGAAACCTTTATTGCAAATAAAAAGATGTTTCTGTTATATGCATTGAATTATCGATCAGATACATATAATCTTTATTATGAAAACGTAACTTTTTTTTTTTATTAACTAACTTTATTGTTATTTTTTTTTTTTATTATTAAATAACTTTATTATTATTTTTTATAATTAAATAACTTTATTATTTTTTAACTAGCTTTATTTTATTATTAACTATAACTTTTATAAAATGCAAATAATGAATCATGAAAAATGAAAGATGAATCTTTTTATTTAATTTTAAAAATAATGATTAGTATTGCTTAAGAATTAGAAACAAAATTTTGCAGAAAATATACTTGAAATATAATATGATTCAATAAGTTTTGGATACACAAAAAATACATTGATGTTCAACACGTTTCTTACACAATCTCTTTAAGTGCTACAAAGCACTTCGAAGTACTGCATAAAAGAAATATAAAAAAAATTTAAAGCATTGAATAAAATTTTTAATTTCACTGTTTCAGATTAGTAATTAAAAAAAGAACTAATATAATTTAATTCTTATCAAATATGGGTCATGTCTATATAGTGTCATGTCTATCATTGTTACCTCGTCTATATTGAATGATATAGAAGAGGTAACAATGTCAGACATTACACTATTTTCTTGCTTACAACAAACTAAATTAAATGACAGTTTAAATAAATCAATCAAATGAATAAATTATTTCGTTAAACTAAAAATTCAATGACTTTGTCGCAATAATGTATTTATATTTACTGAAAATAAAAAGAAAACTTTTCTAAAAATACCACTAAATTTCGAAATTTTTCTGAAGTTTAAATTAAATGAAGAAGCAGTTTCATATGTTCTTCATCATAATTACCTCTTGTATTAAAGCATTTAGCCATCAGAACGGTTAAAGTTGTTTTAGAACAAGTTAGAAGCTCCATTTTAAAACATAAATCTTCCAGAGGTAAAAGATTAAGGCATTACGCTATGTATTTTTTTTTAACATGTCCGTCATTGTCCTTTTTGCATGTAGATTTTTCAATTCCTACTGTTAGTTCATACTCTCCCTATATATATATCTTGTTCAAATTTTCAATCGTTCATAAAATACTTTTTTATTCATGCACTCAAGTTCAAATACATTTTTGAACTTGTAGTGGATGTCAATAGTTTTTTCAAATATTAATTCATTAATTGAAGAACTGGACTGCTCGAAACTCACTGGAAAGAGAATTAAAGTTGCAAAGATGCTCATCACTTGCAATAATGAAGCATTACAAGAGATGGATAGAATGAAAAATTTTAGACCACCGTCAGCTTCATAAATTAGAAACGAAAAAAGAATAGAAAGCGAATAAATAGTATCAAACAACAATAATAATCCAACACCCTATATAGAAAAGAAAATTGCAAGGAAATTCACTTTATATTTTACCAATTAACAGTGTGATTCTGTCATATGTATGTACATATTTATATTAATTGTAATTATTTAATAAAAAGTAACTAAAATAAAAACTTTCTTCGTTGACCTAAATAGGAATCGACTTTAATTTTTTTTTTATATATATTACTTGTTTAGTATAGGGTTATGTACTAAAAATCTACATGCAAAAAAGGAAAATGACGGACATGTTAAAAAATATATAAGATATGCTTTTACTAAACAACCTACAAACAACCTAAATAAACTACTAGTAACAACCAAAAACAAATAATTTATTTCTCCAAATTAAATCTACAATGGTTGAATTTTTTCATTGCATTTATTTATTATGACCTTTCGACTTTTCGCAAGTTAAATAATTCTACTTCTACATCTGTTATAAGGAAAATCTAAGTAAATTATAACTATTATGAGAAAAATTATTTAAGTTACTTTAGAAAAATGAAAAGATCGGGTTTTTTATTTTTATTTGTTATTTTTTTTTATGTTGGACATTAAAAATCCTTAATACAGAAAAGATTTGTATACTGTGAAGATTATCGATACGCAAAAATTCTAAAATCGGGTGAGAGAATTACGTCATAATTAAATTAAAATTTAAAAAACGAAACAAACTGAAAGCTTTTCCTTTCTATACAATAATAGTCTCTTTTTACAAAGAAGTTACTATTAAAAATTTAATAATTTGTAGCTAAATGTTGCGAATGAAATTATAAAGTATTGCCATAGCAACGAGGATCTGTGCCGTAAATCGTGATGTGCCTTATACTACTGTGCCCAAAAAATAAAACCAATTATTTTTTTTTTTTCAAAAACTCTTTATTTATTCTTCCAAATTTATTTCATCGCCTTCAAAGTAATCCCCTCGGATACAATGCACTCATGCCGACTTTTTTTTTTCAATCCTCAATGCATGCTGAAAAGTCATCGACAGGGATGGCCTTCAAAGCTCACGCCAATTCGCGTTGAATCTCTTCAATCGACTCAAATCGTTTTCCCCGAGTGGTCTTTTGATTTTAAGGAATAGCCAGAAGACGAAGATGTGAGTACAGTGGTTGTGAAACGATAAGGGTTTCATTTTTGACGAAAAAGTCACGAAGAATCAACGCAGTGTGAGCTGGCGCATTCAGTGTTTTCGGTACCAATCGAGATCTGACGCGTTTGAGGCCCAAAATGGAAAGGACCGATTCTTTGAAATTCCAACATCATCAGCAAGGTCCCTAATTGTAAATCGACGAGTTGTAAGCATCAAATCTTTAATTTTTGAACATGAGCTTCGTTGGTTGAGGTTGATGGTCGACCAGAGGGCTCTTCGTCTTCAACGCGTTCTTTGAACTGTTTATACACTTCTAAATATGTCTTTCCGATATAGGAATGCTCACCGAATGCCTTCTGCAACATTCTATATGTTTCCGCCAACAAAATTTATTACAAGTTCTTTGCTCAATTCATTCAGACATTTCAAATATCGCCGAAATCAGTTTCAGCGCCTCACAAAGCCAAGCGTAACTCAAACACTAATGAATATTTTGACGTCAAATTTCCCACAGATGCCAAGGACAACCTAAAAAAAGAAATTGAAATTCCATAAGCCCCAGGAATTTTAAATTTTAAATTAGTCTTACTTTTTGGACTTTACTCCTAAAGAAACGCCCCGATAACAGTTATGATGAGAAGTGGGGTGATTATGACACTGACACACCAGCTGGGCCAAGCGAACTCTCTGAATCTTTATGTGAGTGTTTAACCAATAATATTTCAATTAATATTAATCAATTTATTCGTGATGAATGCTTTGTATGTAAAAATGAACTGGAATTAACAGAGCATGAATGTAAGGTCGTAAGTCCACAAGAATGTTTTAATATTTATTTTGTAAAAGCTCTATTTGCAGTTGAATGGCATACTTTGGCTATTGATTTCATAATTTCAAATATTAATGGACCTTATTTAAGAGAATTTGCATATGAAATGGATACTTTTCTAGACTTAAACATAAAGTTAAAACATATAATTTTCATATATATATATATATATATATATGAATATTACTTTATCTTTTACATAGAAAAAATGTTTCTTCTGAATTTTCAATGAAGTAAATGTTTTCAGTTAAAATGTGTTTTTCTTGACTCTCTTATATAAATGCTTTATTGTCTTATGATTAAGTCATTTGAATAGTTACTTTAAGTTAGTAATGAACATTTTTTAAAATGTCCCTTGAGAAGTTTTATATAAAATTCTGAAAAACCAGCCAGTTTTGGAGGCATAAATGCATTACGTAGGGCTGTAGGAAAACAAGTTAAAACTAAGGATATAAAGCAATGATTGGAAACTAAAGATTTGCATACTTTACATAAACCTGCTAGAAGAAACTTTAAGAAAAAACAGAGTTATTGTTGGAGGTATAGATGAACAATTTCAGGCAGATTTATTAGATTTACAATCTATAAAAAGCAATTTAACAACGGTTATAAATTTCTACTTACTTGTATAGATGTATTTTCAAAATATGCTTGGGCTATACCCTTAAAGGATAAAACAGGTCAGAGTATATTAAAAGGTTTCCAAAAAATATTCAATTCATTCAGTGTTACAAGTATATGTTGCACTATGAAAGTGCCTTACGTGTGTTACAGTAAAAAATTTGAAGAACATTATACCAATCAATCTGGTTCTGGAATTCCACATTACGAAGGCATTTCATTTCAAAGAGGGTATGGATTAGGAGGTGTGTTTCGTCGTTTGTTTCGAGCAGCATTACCATTTTTAGTAAGAGGTGGAAAGGTCGTTGGGAAAGAAGCCCTGGTCACAGGAACGAAAGTAATCAATGATGTTTATCTGGAAATGACTTTGAAACTGCTGCAAGAAGCTGGTAAAAGTTTGGCACGTAAAGCTATCAATCGTGTACAGTCTATGATAGGTCAAGGAGTATATAAAAGGAAGAGAAAAAACAGAAAGCTAGTCATTTCTTCTAAAACACGAAAAGTTTCGGAACGCGATATTTTTGATTAGCAAAAAAATCTCGGCATTTATTTTTAAAGGATCACCAGAATGTGTAAAGTCTGAATTGGAACTTTTTCACTTACCTGCAACCCAAACGGCTATAGAAGATGGCCACTGGGATGAATTTCACCCTTTGTCAAACGTTTTTGATGGCGGACCTGTCGAATTTCATCTTTCTGGTAGTGGGGAAGACTATGAGTCAAACCCAACTTTATGTAAAAGCAAAGATAGTAAAAAACCGATGGTACTCCCTTGGAAAAAAGATGAAAAATTGGTCCTGTTAATTTGTTTATGCATTCTCTCTTTTCTGAAATGGATATTTCATTAAACGATCGTCTTGTTTCGAATTCAAGTAATACCTATTCATACAGATCGTATTTTGAGACACTGTTGAATCATGGTTTCGACTGTAAATCTTCCCAATTAACTTCGGAAATGTTTTATAAAGACAACAACGATGGACTTAAATTACGTTCCAAATTTTTTTGAATTAAGTGCCACTGTGGATATGATAGGTGATTTACACGGCGATTTATTTCATCAAGAGAGATTATTATTGAATTTAGACGTGAGATTCGAAGTGAAAATAAAAAGCTCATTAATAAAGTCGTTAGTCCTGGTGTTATTTGTACAAGACAATATTTTTGTTGGACAAATGCTAAAAAATATTTTTGTTGGAAAATGCTAAAAAAATTATTTTAGGATGTGTTGATAATGATGCCTTTCATGGTACGTTTGAAAAATCTCCTTTTGATTTCAAACATTATCATATGAATTTTATAGGGATTTATGTAGATGGACAACCAAAGCCTCATGCGCCATTAGAATTAAATTTTGATAAAAATAATTGCATTAAAGGTTACCATAGTCTTTTCACAGGAACAGAAAAAATAGGACACGATCAAGGACTTTTTATTTCTAGAGAAGATTATATAAAAGGAAATACACTATTCGCTTTCAATTTGTCTCCTGATCTTTGTAACGGGGATCATTTGAACTTGATCAAACAAAGCAATTTGAGATTAGAAATAAAATTTTCTCAATCTTTGTCTCAAACTATGCGTGTGATTATTTTCGCAGAATTCGATAACGTTATAGAAATATACAAAACAGGAAATGTTTTGGTTGATTTTGGAAATTGATATGAATGGAAATCAGGTGCATTTTATTTTATCACAAGATTCGACAATTTTTGTATAGGATGAAAAGGATGAGAGGCACAACGTTCTTGTACGACATTTATTGCTCAACTGACAACGATACATGACGAAAAACACTTGACAAACAAAAGAGCGCCCTCTTACGGAGAACGAAATATTACATAAGGAATGTACATACGGTTACGGCCTGAACATGCCGCCCACCTTGAAATAACATTTCAACAATGAATGAATATAAAAGAGCTACATTACATACTAATATGCATACATGAAATCAAAGGAGTTGAATGTATATTGAATAGAAATACACTGATTATACAATAAATGCAATGCTACAATTAACATACATTAATAAATTTTAAACTGGCAACATACATAATTTTGTGATATTTCTTTTAAATGTGCCATCTGCTGTTTTGATGGTTACAACCTAACAATATTGTCAAGACAAGGGTGTAATTGTATTATTCTACCCATTTTCCATTTAGTTGGGGGCAAATTATCATCTTTAATGAGACACAGATCATGGATTTGAAAATTTTTAGTTGGTAAAAGCCATTTTGGTCTTTGTTGCAATCGACATAGATATTCATTGTGCCAACGTTTCCAAAATTGTTGAACCATTTTTTGAATAAGTTGCCATCTAGTAAGATATGAGATTTTTGACTCAATGTAATTTGGCTCAGGAATACTTGTCAATGACCTTCCAATAATGAAGTGACCAGGTGTTAACGCTGATAGGTCATTTGGATCATTAGAAATTGCTGTTAAAAGTCTAGAATTAAGACAAACCTCTATTTGTGTTAAAAATGTTTCAAATTCTTCATATGTTAATTTAGCTTCACCAACAAAACATTTAGATGATATTTGTTAATTTTACACATTTTTTGATTAAATGTCTAATGACATCTCTAGCACCTATAATCCAATATTGTTCTTGGATTGAAGATTGCACAAGTTGTGGACCAGCATGCAAGAGAATTTCCTGATAATATCTAACAATGAGATCAGTTAAAATGTGCCTTTTTTGGCAGTAAGATGGGATGTTTGTGGCCGTATGCGATATTTGCATGTCGCAAGCGACCGCCCACCCTGAGAATACCTGAATTATCCAAAAATGGATTTAGAGACAAAATTTTGCTTCTGCAGGATAATGCTTGATTTCCTTTTAATGCATTGATCTCATTATTAAACACAATAAATTGAACTGATTTGATTAACACATTTATAGCATTAGTAAGTTCACTAGTATTTAAAAACCAGTTACCTTATCTTTTGAATTTCTGCAATTATTAACAAACCTTAAACAGTATGCTGCTACACGTTTCAGTTTGGAAAGAGATGAATATTTCTGAAATAAATCATTTGAATTTGGTGAATGATTGGCTGCAATGGTTGATTGTACACAACACCTTTCTTCAGGCACAGGATTGTTCAATGTCGACACAGAATCGTTCAATGTTGGGACAGAAGATTCTGGATGGAAAGAACATTCGTTGTATAGAAATTCTGGACCACACAACCACGCTGAGGTAAATAGTGCTGAAGATGACACACCACGGGTCGCGAGATCAGCAGGATTTTCTTTTCCACTAACATGATGCCACTGGGTAGGAGAAGACAAAGTCTGGATTTTCGCCACTCTGTTGGCCACGAAAGTTTTCCATCGGCTGGCATGGGATCCTATCCAGGCAAGTACGATTGTGGAATCCGTATGAAAATATTGCGATATAGGGATGTCAAATGCTTTACAAGTAAACTCCATCAATTTACTTAATAGAAGTGCTCCACACAATTCCAATCGAGGAAGTGAAATGGTTTTAAGAGGTGCAACTTTAGTTTTGGCTATTACTAGTTGAACTTTGATTTGTCCTGTATTTGACACAGAATGACAGTAAATTACTGCTGCATATACCTTTTCTGAAGTATCACTAAACCCATCCGGTGGAATTTCTTTGTCTGGATCATGAAATAAGTATCTTGAAATTTTGAAGTCTTTGACAAATAGTATATCTTGTGATAATGCCTTCCATTCAATTGCAATGTCTGGAGGAACGACTTCATCCCACTGCAACTGATATTTCCACAGTTTTTGCATGAGTAGTTTGCTCTGGATTGTGATGGGTGACAACCATCCAAGAGGGTCGAAAGTCTTTGCGATTGTTGAAAGAAGTGTTCTTTTAGTTAAGGTGCCTTCAAGAAATAATGAGTTGACTTTGAAGGAGAAGACATCTGAAGCTGGATGCCACGGGATACCTAAAGTTTTTACTGTATCATCATCAACGCTCAAAGAAGCATTTGGTAGACGCAAATCTTCTTGAATCAAGTTAGTGAGTTCATTACTAGATTTATGAAATGGAAATTTAACAGCAAAGAGAAAGACGAGAGAAAGTCTGTATGAAATGATTTTCACGAGCTGTTTCTTCCTGAGTGTAAGGCTTTATGTCTGAAATTTCTTCTGATTGCCAAATTTTGTCAAGTTCAAACTCAACTGCATTGAAACTAGCATGATTAGATAGAATGGTTTGAGAAATGCCTTTTTTTTTCCGAGAATTACCCAACCGAAAATTGATTCTAAAGCAGAGATTCCGGAAACATTTAAATGTCCACTAAGCATAGTTTCATCGAACACATCGGCGCCCAAAAGAATATCTATTGGGCCAGGCTGGTGACAGTTGACATCTGGTAACTGCAATTGTTTGAATGTTTTCAAAACAGATGCATCGACTGGACATTGAGGAAGGTCACATTGTAAAACAAACGATTTCCGATTGTATCAATTTATTAAAAAATGATATGGTGTAAGAATGATTTTTAAAAAAAAAAAAAATTGCTTTTAAAAAAAAAAAGTGTTCCTTTTTTTTTTTTTTGTGGGTATAAATACTCCTTCACACTCAAATATTATCATTCAGTAATGGACCATCTAATTATTTAATAGCTGGAGCTACAGGTTGTGGGAAGACACAGCTTGTTAAAAAAATAATAGGTTTAAAAATCATATATCCTTTTCACAAAAAAGTGATTTGGTGTTATGGAGTTTATCAAAAACTTTACCGAGAAATGAAAAATGTAGAATTTCACGAAGGTTTGTCATCAGAGATTCATACGTTATCCAACGCTTTGATTGTGATTGATGATCTCATGTCAGAACTTTCGAGCGATACTAAACGAACAAAGTTATTTACTAAGGGTGGTCACCATCGAAATTTGAGTATTATTTTTATTGTTCAAAATATTTTTCATAAAGGAAAAGAAATGCGGGACATATCACTGAATGCACATTACCTGTTTTTATTCAAAAATCCTAGAGACCGATCGCAAATCATGCATTTAGGTAGACAACTGTATCCCAGTCAAACGAAATTTGTTCGAGAAGTTTACGAGGATGCCACTTCAAAACCATTTAGTTATCTTTTAATCGATTCAAAACCGGATACAGACGATTCACTGCGATTGCGTAGTGGAATTTTTGCAGGGGATAAATACTGTGTTTAACAGCCTCGTTAATTATTTTCGTCTTTTCAAATCATGGCGGCTGCTGTCTTGGATTTTGAAGGATTTCAGATTTCTGCAGGGTCTTTTATTATCAAAGAGCCTGGCAGTGTGTACCGTGCACGATGATACTTTCTGCGGGAGATGGTTTTTAAACCCCCTCACCCTTTTGAACTTATAGGACCGCGAAAGAAACAAAATTATTTATGGGTTACTAAGCACCTGCATAAAATAAAATGGGACGATGGTGAATTACCTTACGAGTACTTACGCAGTGTTTTGACAATTATCATGGAAATGTTTCCCTATATTTATGTAAAAGGATTAGAAAAAAAGAAATTTTTAGAGTTTTTAACGAGTAAAGAAATTTTGAATTTGGATGACTATGAATGCCCCAAAGTAAATGATTTACCACCATTGAATGCATTGTGCCCCTTTCAACATGGAAGAAATTTTAACCATTGTGCTGTCTATAAAGCTAAAATATTCACCAAGTTTTTAGAAACTATATAAGTTTACATTTTAAGATGATTCTTTATTCGAATCTAGAATGTCTGCCTGCTCACACCACAAATTGGAACATCTAAAACTGATTAAAGAAATCAAAAGGCTATATTCCTAAAAAATGTCCGAACAGTGTTATTAAATCTTTGTGTGAATATGCCCTGAATGTGCTTCAAGGAAACGTACCCCTTTCTAAAAAACAAAAGAATCAATTAGTCCCTTTTAAAAAATTGTAAGAAAACTTTCTGATAAAAAACTACCACTTTATAAAAAGAGAAATATATTGGTTCAACGGGGAGAAGGATTTTTATCCTTGTTATTACCAGCTGCGATTTCAGTAATTACTTCCTTGATCCATGGAGTACAGTAGAAAATTGATTTTGGTACCAGAAGATCGTGTTGAGACTGATTTAGATAATAAAATGCAAGAAATAATTTGGACAAAGGGTATAAGCATCTGCCATCTGCATATTGGGCCAGCGCAAAATTTACAATATGCTCACCAGATGATTGATCAGTTTCAAAATCGAAAAATTAAGACATTCATTCGGGCATTTTGGGGAAAATTTTTTTAGATAACAAAAATGTTCCGTGGCAATCACGTATTGATTACATGACGACACTTTGTTGTTCCACAACGATGCAATTCTTGGCGGCACTCATTTCTTCTAATTACTTTGCAGTATATGCTGCATTGGTAGATCTAGAAAAATAAAAGTATATTTGAGTACTATGCAAACTCAGGGTAAAAAAAAACAAATCTTTGTTTTAAAACTTACTTTGTCACAAAGGGGTTTTTCTTTTTTTTTCCCGTGACGGTTTTGTGTGCCTGATAACAACTTTCTGATACACAAAGTCTGTCGCAATCCCTGCATCTTTGTGGTTGGCCAGGTGAACATGACATACGAAGACATATGTAACATGCCTTTGGGCACCGATGTGCTTCACAATGTCTGTAAGGTTTTTCACAAAGTTCACTTTTCCTCTCAGTAATAATTCGACCCAAAGAAACCTTTTACTGACTTTATGACATCATAATGATTATCGTGATGCCATAAGTTGATTTTTAAAGATAACTCTTTACATTTGTAGGTCACCTGTAATGAAAAAAAAAAAATGTTTTCCTAATTGTGTATTAAACATTATATTAGCTTAAAAATATATGAAAATTAACTTACTTGATTAAGATTGTCCGCAGAAAAACGGCAATCTGCATATTCAAATACTCTTCGAATGCCATCTATTGGTAGATATATGCAACTTAAATTAATTCATTAAATTTAATTACTGAATAAATAGAGAGTTTTTTTTTGCATATCGTATTTTGGACGTCCGTTATTTTTCTCCCTAGCGCGCATGCTCATAGGAAACATTATTACAGATACGCATACGCAATTTCCTATGAGCATACGCGGTAGGGAGAAAAAAATAAGGGACGTCCAAAATACGGTATGCAAAAACTCTCTAATATTTGAAAAACTGTATTAACATCCAGTGTCATCCACTGCAAATTAAAAAAAAATGTATTTGAACTTGAGTGGATGAATAAAAAGTATTTTATGAACGATTGAAAATGTGAACAAGATATATTTAGGGAGAGTGTGAGCTAATAGAAGGAATTGAAAAAATGAAAGTCAAAATGCTAAATGGTTATTTTAAAAGTATTCTAGCAACCCTTATTAAAAGAAAGATTGCTTCTTGCAATGATACCACACATACTTACGAACAGCTTATATTTTCGAAAACGCTAATTTAAATAAAATTTATATGAATCCAAAAAGTTTTACTCAGTGGTTAATAGAAAATTTATTGTAATATGATTTTTTTTTTTTTTTTCCATTTGAGGAAATGTAATCGTATTATCAGATACGATTATATAAGGTAGTAACAATTTTCCTCTTATATTAAGTAATTTCGAATTGCAGAAAGAGTTTGAATAGTCTTTTTTTTTACCTGAATTTTCCGAATGGGAAAGACGTAATCATTAAAATTTAATTTTTGTGACATCTGCATCTTTTATTCCAGTTACTTCTTTAAACGAAATAAATTTTATTTTCATCTTGTAATCATTTCATATTTTTAAATTCGTTTAGTATCAAAGTTGAAACTCATTTTTCTTTTGTCAAATTAATAATTTTTAGATAAATAAAAACCGTAACTTTTAATAGAAAATAGCAATGAAATAGAATTTATCTTATTAGTTATTTTTCTAGAAAAAATTAGATTTTAAACATTAACTAAATAAATTAAATTGTATGTTCACACCCCTTACTACTTTTGATTTAATTTAATATAAATTATAATTTAATATTTAACCAATTTACTACTTTTGATTTAATTTAATATAAATAATAATTTAATATTCAACCAATTTACTACTTTTGATTTGATTTAATATTAATAATAATTTAATATTTAACAATTTACTGCTTTTGATTTAAACATTAAAAAATATTTAAATTCTGCATTTGTTTTATTCATATACTAACGCATCTCACTGTTCAACAAGATAACTTCTTAAAAAAAAAAAAAAAAAAATTAAGCAGTTCGAAAAACTATTTTTTTACTTGATTAGGGTTATTTTTGATGTGTAATAGATAAAATCTGAATAAATTAATTCTCTTCAATTGTAAAAAAAAAAAAGTCCCAAACTATCAAGATATCTTGTCTGTTTAAAAAAAAATAAAGAATTTTTGTTGTATTTATCTTTTAATTTTTATTTTTACTTAAGCAGTACAATTCTTTATTATAATACCTTTTCCTTTAGCAACAATTTATATTGTCGAATAAAATATTTTCTGTTTATAAACTTCAAAAGTAAGTAATGTAACTTAGGAAGAAAGCCAATTTCACAGCAAAACATGCGATTCAGAAAAGTAGGAAAGTCAAACAAAAAATATTATAATTGTAGACAGAAATCCATTTAAAAATATGAAAAGAATGAGTAAAAAAAAAAAAAAAAAATCCAAACCGGAATCACGAATGTGAATAACAACAAAACAAAAACAACAATTGCAAAAAAAAATCAAATCGGAATCACGAATGCGAATAAGAACAAAATAAACTCATGTTTGTGAAAATTGCAACACCATGAAGGAATCGTCATAATTGAATGAAATTTAATACACAGTTGAGTGGTAGTGGTACAAATAAATGATTAAATGTTCAAAGCAAACAAACAATAACAAGAGATCGGAATCAGTATTTTGTCAAGCCACTGCGCGCCGCAATAAGTGCTGCTACACGACGTGGCATGGAGTCAAACAAATTTTGAATGTCTGCCTGAGGAAGAGCATTCCGTATTGTTTGTATGCGCACCCAAAGTTCGTCTGCAGAAGCAACAGGACGAGGATCACGAGCGAGACGCCGACCAACGAAATCCCACACATGTTCAATCGGCCGGAATCCGGGGAATACGCAGACCAAGGAAGAAGCTGTTACCTGCCGCGTTGCAAAGAAGGATTGAACAGTCCTAGCGATATGAGGGCGGGCATTGTCCTGTTGAAATACAGCGCCTGGCAAGCTTTGAAGGAAGGGAACAGCTTGGGGCTGTAGAACTTCACTGATGTACCGGTTGCTGTTCAGATTGTCCACAATTCTTAGCAATTGAGATCGTCCATGATATGTTATGGCACCCCAGAACATAATTCCGGGTGTTCGTCCACTGTGGCTTTCGATAATGCACTCCGGAAGGTGGCGTTCACCGGCATAGCGTCTGACACGAATGCAGCCATCATGGTACCACAAATTAAAAGCGGGATTCGTCAGAAAACACGACATGCTGCCAATCAGCACGCCAGTCTCTATGCTGAGCGGCCTATTTGTTTCAGCCGCAGGCGGCGATGGTTTAGCGTGAGAGGGATCCTGTATAAAGGAGTCCTTGCGCGCAGTCCACGCTGCAGCAGACGTCTACGAATGATGAAGCACGCAATAAAACACCTGTAGCTATTGACCACTGTGCTGCCAATTGTCTAGAGGAAGCTGTACGGTCCGTCAGCGCCATGCGGACCAGGTGCCTATCATCGCGAGCTGACGTCACATTTCGGGGTCACTCCCGGATTTCCGAGTTGTCCGTCACTCGTCCTTCCACTGCTTCCAAAGACGCATCACTGTGCTGCTGTTACGCTGCACACGAGCGGCTGTAAGAAATCCAGCTTCACGAAGGCCGATGATTCTCCCCGTTCAAACTCTGTAAGTTGTTCAAATCTCGCTCTCTTTCGTCGAAGAGGCATAAGTAACGATTGAGCTAACGCTTACCGCTAGCAGATAACCACCGATAACCATACACGCTTCGCTACAGCCGTCTATTTATTCGGATCCATCCGCCGTTCCGAGGGCGCTGCTCAGCGTTCGCATGCGCTACGGATTTGAAATTCTAATCATTTGCATATTATGCGCTAATTTGCATTTCCTGAAAATTTCAGCTCACTCGCATAAGTCCTTCATGGTGTTGCGATTTTCACAAACATGAGTTTAAAAACAACAATAATTACAAAAAATCAAAACCGGAATCCCGAATGCGAATAAGAACAAAATAAAAACAACAACAATTACAAAAATCAAACCGGAATCACGAATGCGAATAAGAACAAAATAAAAATAACAACAACAATTACAAAAATTCAAATCGGAATCACGAATGCGAATAAGAACAAAACAAAACAATAACAATTACAAAAAATCAAACCGGAATCCCGAATGCGAATAAGAACAACAGAATCCAGAATTACAAATTCGATCCAGCGCACGAAAATACTATTCATATTATCCTGCTTTCCAAAAATTACCTTTATTTTCATAGAAATATTTTTTTTACTATAATTTCATCAAATGCGAAAAAGATTCATTTTTTATTTACTGTTACGCACATGAATTATTACCAAACCAATCATAAGTTTTTAGAATGAAAACTATTAGTTATGATTCGAAATTTGTTTACCTCAAAAATTAATTTATCGTTTACTTTGTTTCAATTCCGAAAGGAAATAATTTTTGTTTTATTCAATTCCTTCTATTAGTTCACACTCCCCCTATATATATCTTGTTCAAATTTTCAATCGTTCATAAAATGCTTTTTATTCATCTGCTCAAGTTCAAGTACAGTTTTTTGAACTTATAGTGGATGACAACTGATGTTAATACAATTTTTTCGAATATTAATTCAGTAATTAAACTTAATTAACTAATTTCAGTTTTTTATATTTAAGTTGCATGTATCTACCAATAGATGACGCCAGATAAACTTAAAAAAATGATGGAAAATTATTTATTATTACTTGTGTCATTTATTATTTTTTGAAATCATAATGAGTAAAGATAGACTAATGTCTTTTTTATTATATGATTCTGTTATTTTTAACTCGTTTCTTATTTAAAGAAACGAATTAATTTTGTACTAAGAATTGTATTGTAGCTCCTCAATACATTGCGAATCGTTACACAGCACATTCGTATATTTCCCTTTATTTTCGTACGAAAAAAAATCTTCTTAGAATATACACATTAAGGTTTCCCGTGGGAATCCGGGTTAGAACAGCCCCACTGTAGCCCTTGCATGTCGTGAAAGGCGATTAAAATGGGCTACAGTGGAGCTACCCAATTCTCGGGGATATAACCGTGTGGGGGTAAAGTCAGACTTCTCCCTTTGTGTACCCCACATGTTAAGGACAAAAAAAGAAAGCTGCCTTTTTCACCCATTATCATGACTTTTTGGACTTGGTCAACCTGGACATGTCGAATATGGACTTGGTCTAGATCAGGGGTCTCCAAACTTTCCAGTCTTAAGGCCGTACTGTTTATTCCAGTAAGTACCAAGGGCCAAACCGTTTTAGTTTTTTCTGCCATTATCTATAATTTCTAGACTAATCGCCGAGTACGCGCTCTGAGTGAGCATACGCTTGCTAAATTCGCTGGTTCAATTGCTACATTTACTATTGTGTTTATCGATACGACCGTGACACTTGACTTAACGACATCTATTGGTTAAAAGCGGAAATAGATAGGTATAACTACCGAGGGTAACCGCGGGATGTTCACTAGTTTATAATGTTAGTGGGATTCATTTCAATTATTTGTTAGTTGTTATGCTTAAGTTAAATTTTCTGCGTATTATGCTTGTCATTAAGCTTTACCTAGGAAGTGAATAAAACCGAGTTATTATCATTCTGTGTTTTTTTATCCACCTTATTACAGCAACAATAAGCTATTCGTCGCGGGCCGGATTGATGACACTGGCAGGCCGCATTTGGCCCACAGGCCATAGTTTGGAGACCCCTGGTCTAGACGTTGCTTGCGACCAAGTAGTTACTACTGTGGAATATTTGCTGTCGACCAAGTAAGACACACGCAACACTATTGATTAACTGTTAACACATTAAGGTTTCATTAGATGGACAGAACTATAAATTTTCGACAAGGTTATTATAACTACAGATTGCTATTAGCAGTACTTATGTTTGTCCGCAGGGACAGACTTCGATTTTATGGATGACAATGCCAGGCCACACTGATCTCTTGATGTTGAGGAGCTTTTAGAAAGTGAAGATATCACTGGAAATCTTTTGGCCAGTATACTATTTTGATTTACACTGAAATGACAAAAGTCATGGGATACCTCTTAATATCGTGTCGGCCCTCCTTTCGCCCGGCGAAGTGCAGCAACTCGACGTGGCATGGACTCAACAAGTCGTTGGAAGTCTTCTGCAGGAATATTGAGCCATGCTGTCTCGATAGACGTCCATAATTGTGAAAGCGTTGATGGTGCAGGATTTTGGGCACGAACAGACCTCTCGATGATGTCCCATAAATGCTCGATGGGATTCATGTCGGGCGATCTAGGTGGCCAGATCATTCGTTGGAATTGTCCAGAATGTTCTTCAAACCAATCGTGAACAGTTGTGGCCCGGTGACATGGCGCATTGTCATCCATAAAAATCCCATCGTTGATTGGGTACATGAAGTCCATGAATGGCTGCAAGTGATCTCCAAGTAGCTGAACATAAGCATTTCCAGTCAATGTTCGGTCCAGTCGCCCCAGAGGACCAAGTCCATGCCATGAAAAACAGCCCACACCATTACGGAGCCACCACCAGCTTGAACAGTGCCTTGCTGACAGTTTGGGTCCATGGCTTCGTGGGGTCTGCGCCACACTCGAACCCTACCATCAGCTCTTACCAACTGAAATCGTGACTCATCGGACCAGGCCACGGTTTTCCATTCATCTAGGGACCAACCGATATGCTCACGTGCCCACGAGAGTCGCTGCAAGCGATGTCGTTCTGTCAGTAAAGGCACTCGAGTCGGTCTTCTGCTGGAATAGCCCAAGAAAGCCAAATTTCTCCGCACAGTTCTAACAGACAAGTCCCTTGTACGTCCCACGTTGATTTCTGCGGTTATTTGACGCAGTGTTGCTTGTCTGTTAGAATTTACGACTCTTTGCAGACGTCGCCGGTCTCGGTCGTTAAGTGAGGGCGG
The DNA here is from genome assembly GCA_021605095.1 of Caerostris extrusa. NCBI lineage: Eukaryota > Metazoa > Arthropoda > Arachnida > Araneae > Araneidae > Caerostris > Caerostris extrusa. Next base: position 11,033 of record BPLR01008099.1, on the reverse strand, counting down.
TCGACCACTGCGCTGTCCATGGTGGGATGTTATGCCTGAAATTTCATACTTTCGGCACACTTTGACACAGTGGATCTGGGAATGTTGAATTTCCTAACGATTTCCGAAATGGCATGACCCATGCGTCTAGCTCCAACTAACATTCCGCGTTCAAAGTCTGTTAATTCCCGTCGTGCGGTCATCATCACGTCAAAACCTTTTCACATGAATAACTTGAACAGAAATGAAAGCTCTTTGAAAGCATTTCGCATTTATACCTGTTCTACGCGATGCTACTGCCATCTGAAAATTTGCATATTGCTATCACATGACTTTTGTCACTTCAGTGTAAATTCTTATAGAAGAATCTGATATGTATAATCGTTCGCAGAGTAAATAAGAGTCTTTCACACGAATCTTCCATATGAGTCCAATGATTTTTTTCCACATGGTAAAAAAAAAAAGAAATGGAGCAACATGCCAGATACATGTCACCGACATTTTACCTACCATGTCTACCTATATTCAAATGCATGTCAATATATTGAATGAAAACGCATTTTTTGGATGTATGAAGAGTAACTAAGGGATATTACATCAAAACTTGTAGTTACATTTTAAGTTGGTGAAATTATTATTTCTTTCATATCTTATTTATAGCATATTTTTGTTGTCAATTGTTGTTGAATGGCGGGATCCTTGACCTAGTCTCTAAAACGATAATGACGTAATAGTTTCAGCGTTACTCATGTAAGACCTCAAACATTAATGGCGGCATGAGGGCCAATTGACTAGCTCTGTGTTCTTTGCTCTAATTAGCCCAAAGTGTGTACAAAATGACTGTGGAGAGAACAACCATTCAAACATTAATGGCACCAGATTTTTTAATGAACATTTTCGATGATGGCACTTAGGTGTTCGAAATTTTCACACACATTCCCAGCATAAATGCGAGAGTTCCTAGTTCAGCATCGTATATTGCCACCACTTGGTTTTTAAATCCTACATGCTTCCACCAGAAGGCACAGAACCGTTATATATATTTTTCTAATGTGCCCTATGACAGCCTGTATTATCTGTCCGGATATGACTGGTTTGAATTGAAATTTAAAATGCAGTAGTGTAAAAATTTTAATTTATGGAAAAGTTTACAATAACAACGCAAGTAACTACATTCGGAGATATGTCTTGTTTTGTAAACATTCAAAAATAAAGGATGTTTTTTTTTTTAGCACTGCTCCTTTTCAATGAGTACTCAGTTTTTAAATGAAAATGCATTATAGCACGAGCTTTTTTCCTTTATCACAAAAATCAGTTCCCTGTAAACTCGACAGCAACTGGAAAAGAAGTAAGTCGAACGTTTTTTTTACAGTTTTACTATTTAGAACAGGGGTGGCCAACCACCTGCCCTCGGGCTCTTGCGACCCGCCTTGAATATTTTTCTGGCTAGTGAGATGTATCACACTTTTACAAAATATATTTATTTTATAATGGCCAAAGTAGTGAAAACTAATGTATTAAAAAAAGTATATTACGTGCACGTCCCTATGTTCAAAAGCTAACTGTCGAAATGATGAGAAAAATGAACTTTGATTTTAAAATAATATTCTTGCGAATCTATGACAGATATTACCTGTTTTATTTATGAGTTTACAGTTATGAGTTCGCAGAATAATTAAATTATACTCTGCGAACTCACGATAAGCGCGCATCTTGGTACATTTGATATAACTGGTTCTACGTTTCACTTTAAATGACATCAGTGATACAGTGACTATCCCTAGAAACGGCACAGTTGATTATGGTTAGCAGAGCAAACCAGACTCTCAGTTTCAAGTTATTGGCGCTTTTGGCTCGACTCGTTTTTTTTTTTTTTTTTTTTTTTCGAAAATGAAATTGACCCAACACAAAACACGCTCAAACATAACGGACGCAATATCAATACGATGTGCAAACACCCAAATTGAGATCGATTTGCAAAATCTAAGTGAAACCAAATATCGCACTTGTAAAATAAATAATTTTAATGATTTCATTTTTTTATTTCGTTTATATTTATATATTTTATATATTACATTTTCAGTGTTATATATTTATTTACAATTATTTAGTATGATTATTATTATATTATCTATGTTTACATGTAAGAATAATAGTGAACACAATAATGATAACTGATTATGTTTCAATTTTCACTCCAAAAATGTCTATAGTGGGTCTAAATCAAATAGGGGATATATAAGTTTGCGGTGTTAAGGTGCATTTCCAAAGTGGCCCACCAAATCATTTGTGTTGGCCACCCCTGGAGTAGAGCAAACTGTTTTAAATAAAAATCCTTGCTGTGCAGCTAGCTAAGAACGACTTGTCTCATTTCCAGAGGTTAAATTCAATACCCTCAATAAACGAAGAGAAGCTTAAGAATTATGAAGATGGCTTAAAAGACTGCATTTTGAGTTCGAACGCAGATTTCAAAATTTCAGTGCCATTCAAGCAGAATTGAATATTTTTACCATGGCTTTCTACATAAATTGAGAAGCAGTGAGGCCAGATTTGCAGGTTGAATTAATCGAGTTGTAATTCAACAATCATATCAGCAGTTGTTTCTAAATATGCCAAAGTTATACAGGTCAAATGATGCTAAAATTATACAGAGTTTTACAGATCTTTATCGAAAGTAAGTTTCCAAATTTAATATCTCACGCCCAGAAAATCAGTGCCGTGTTTGCTTCATCTTATATATGTGAACAAGTGTTTTCAACCATGAACCTTAGAAAGAATTATTTCAGAAGTAGACTGACAGATGAGCACTTAGCCTCGATGCTTAGAATCAGTAAATCTCACTTCGAACCTCACTAGAAGGAACTTTTAAAAATGAAATTTCAATTTCATTCATCTCAGTAACATATTTAAATTGTAATACTAGTTTATTTATCTTGGCCCGCCAATTATTATTTTTTTTTTTTTTTTTTTCGATTTTTGGCCCGCGACCGAAAAGTTTGCCCATCCCCTGTTCTAGAGAAATTAGTAACTTCTTTTCAATTCCTTCTAATAGTTTACACTCTCGCCATATATATCTTGTTCAAATTTTCAATCGTTATTAAAATACTTTTTATTCATCTACTCCAGTTCAAATACATTTCTTTTGAACTTGCAGTGGATGACACTGGATATTAATACAGTTTTTCAAATATTAATTCATTAATTAAATTAAATTAATTAATTTTAGGTTTTTTAGATTTAAGTTGCATATATCTACCAATAGATGGCACCAGATAAACTTAAAAAAAAAATGAATGAAAATTATTTATAAAATACTTTTTGCAATGTAGTGAAAAAAAAAGTTGGAATTGACTTAAAAAAAAAAATTTTTTTTTACATTACTTGTTTGAATCAATAAAAGGACTATTTATTTCTACTTTGATAGTTATTTGCATAATTTTTTAGTTATAGTAAATAAAGAACATAAATATATATATCCTTTTAAATATTTATTCCGATTATTTGGTATTCTGAGATTGTTCTGATAACGTATGTCTGCCACTGATACAGAAAATAAACAATTCTTATGACGTTGCCACTCATGAAAATTCGAAACAAACAAGAAAAATAATTTTTTTTTTTTTTTTTAATAGCATTATTATATAATATTATAATAAATTATTTTTTAATTTGTTATAATATTATTCTGTTTAACGCTGTTGGCATAATTAAGGTTTGATAACAACCGTTATTTGAATTCGCGAAAAAGTGTTACGTTTTAAAAATAAATGTAACATTTTTTTCGAAAACGTCGGGTGTTTGCGGTGAAAATGTCGGTCGAACGCATTAATTGTTCGATTTTGTGATGTTTCTTTTTTAATGCTGTTGACATAGTTAAGATTTTGTGGCAACCATTAATTGAATTAATGTGGGAAAATGTAACTTATTGTAGATTATTACGGAGATCCTTGGCCGCGTAGCAGCCACTTGCTCCTTCACTGTAAAATGTTGAAACATAGCGGTGGTCTCATGCCCTTTGAGTTGATAAGCAAAATACATAACTAAATGCTACAAAGGTCAAATTAGGAGAAAAAAATAGCTTAGGAGAAAAGCGAACTTTTTCATCTAGGCAGTTGTAAGGAATTAATTAAAAATATTTAGAACAGTGCGAGGTCTTTTGCTATGTTTGCGGGAAAAATATGCTAATCGTAATTTTGTTGGATATTTAATACAGGGTTATTGATGTTTCGCATATTATAAAATTTAGTAGAAATTTTGTGAACAAATTGTCTTAAACTTGGAATCGAAAGAGCTCGTCTAATATCATCATTACAAAAGTACCAGGGTGAATTCGTTAACATTCTGAGATTTTTGTTCTCAAGCCTTTGAATAATTTCAAAATTTGTACGTGCAACAGAACCCCAAACTAGGCTTGCATTAGCTAATACTGGACGAAGATAAGAGAGATATATTAGAATTTTGAGATTAAGAGGTAAAGCTGAATTTCTGTTGATTAAAGGAAAGAGAATTCTAAATTGAGTATTGAATTTATTTCTAAGGTTGTAGATATGCGATATGTAAAAAATGTAACTTTTTAATAAAACGTTAGTTTACAGAAGAAAAATGCCGTTGGAATGTATTAAATTTTTCTGTGATTTTCTGACGTTGTTCTTGTTTTCATCATTCGTTTTACATGGACAGGCTTTTTAAGGCATTAAGATCATTTTCGCCTCAACAAAGAATATATCGGAATAAAATGTAAATTATTCTTTTGGTTTCTTTTTTCTTCCCTTTTTAAATAATTTTGTTTTATCATTCGAATTCGACATCGTAAACATTTTTTTTTTTTTTTTTTTTTTTTGGCATAAAAAAAAAAAAAAAATCCCGTATTAGAGAATAATTTTGCCGTAATTTTATCTTAACAACGATTATTATCTTTGACTACTATCTTTGACTCATGTGAGTTAGCAAAACATAATTTGACATAATAATTTGATGATAAAGAGATTAAATTTGGCGTAAAAGCAATTTAGGAATAAAAGTTTGGTGAAATAAAGATATATTTTGGCGTTAAATCTGCAATCTGTGGCGTAAAAAGAATTACAATTTTGCCATAATAGTGGTAAAATTTTGGCGATAAAGTGATATAAATTGATCTAAAGACAATTTAGGGCAAACTTTTTTTGGGTACTTACGTATTAACGGTACCTTGGCGATAGATTTGGTGGTTTTTAAGTGTCGCCAATCTTTATTATTGGGAATAAAAATATTTTGAAAGCGTTTTGATTTTAAATGAAGTGTTTCATATATATTTTTATTATTTGGAACAAAAATTGTGAAGTGTAGATTGGCGCCAAATCTGTAGCTGCGGTTGGCGCGTGTGCTCTTTATTGGCGCAACTGTCGCCAAGGCACCGTTAATACGTAAGTACCCTTTTTTTTTGGCATAATAGTTATAAATTTAGCGACAGCATTTGGCTCAAAAATATTCAAGGCATACAATGTTTTTAGTAATAAAAATGTGGCGATAAAGCATTAACTTTTGGCATGAAAGCAATTTAAAAAACAAAATTCGCTCAGTGAAAAAGTAAAATTTTGACAGAATATTGAATGCTCTTTCGAAAGGATTTCTTCTATATTGGAAAATGAATACAATAATAATTTCTAAAGTGATTTAAATTTGATGAAGGAAAAAAAAATCAAGACACATAATATATGTAAATAATTATGAAAATGATGCAAATAGTATGTTTATGTAATTGTTTTTATTTTATTGGATAATTTTCTTTTCAGTTCATAAAGAAAACCTATAAACAAGACTGAATACGGCAAAATGTCTGAAGATCAACATAAAAGTAATCCTCTGAGTACAAAGGAAAAAAAAAAATAAATATAAAATCAAGTTCTACTTTATTACAGAGAGCTAAATTTTATAAGCAATCTCAATAGGTAACAAAAAAAAAACTATGAAACGGGAGGTTTAAAAAAAAATACAAAATTAAAATTAAATTAATTTCCCATCAAATCAAAAAATAGCAGTCTAATTAAGATAAAAAAATGTTTTTCAAATGATACAGATTGGCTTTTCTATAATTAACTAATTTAATTTTTCCAGAAACCTATTAAATAATTTAAAAAGTGGGAAAGGGTGTAAAAGAATACAGTGTAATTATTAAAAACCACAAAAATTAAAAAAAAAATTTACTGCATTTTACTTTTTTCGTCATACAATCTCAATCAAAATTTTGAAGAGATTTTTAAAAATCATAATTGTGTTATTAATTCACAATTAACAGTGATACTGTCATATTTCTAAATTACAATCATATTTGATGATATATTGTAAAAAAGCTAACAAAAATGTTTTCCTTCCTTGCCCCAAGTCACTGAATACAAAAAATTTAAGGAATAAAAATAATAATAATAATAATAATAAATAAATAAAAATTAGATTCTCATATGTAACCAAATAATTTAACAAATTTAAAAAGAAAACATCAAAAACCACATTGAAACATGAAGAAAAAACAAAATTATCAAACATAATTCAACTCATGTCCTCTTAACTAAAATATGAATTCATATCAAACTTCAATAGCGTTTATTTAATTCATATGCATATATAGTTTTTTAGCAACAGTGAACATTATCAGATCTGCTAGTTTTCATATAAAAAAGAAGTAACTTAAAACTAGAATGTACTCTAATTGTAGTTTACAATTAAATATAAGACGGGTTAGTGATTTTTCTGACTGCAAGTCGGCTCTGAAGCAATTAAAAATGGAGATACTAACATCACTTCCGCGATAAATGTTCTGCTCAAGACTCTACACTGTAGAGGCAAATCATGTCATCTTCAATGGATTCCTGCTCATGTCAACAGTGAGAGCAACGAATGCGCTGACTCTTTTTTATAAAGAAGCCAGGGACAATGCTCAACCCAGAACTACCATCACATGCAGATGCTAACGCAGTTGCCAAAAGCCGACTCATTCCTCATAACTTTAAGAAGCCACTTCATCACGGACTTCAACTGCCCTAGGAAGTTGACGTCAGTTATTAGCAGACTCAGAACTAATCATTACAGAGGGATGAAGATTCTCCCAAACAAGACCAGGGAATACATCCCCTGCAGAAATTGCCCCAACGCTTTCCTAACACCCAAGCACATTCTAGAGTGCCCCCATGTTCTGCAATTGGATATGGTGCCAATCGAGGCCAACTTAAGAGAAGTCCTGTATAGTGAAACGGCGCCATTGTTGCGGCCACTATCGTGAAGACTTTTGACTTGAACTGATTTTGATAATATTTTAAATCCATGGACACGATAACAATAACAACAATTAAATATATGATTACAGATAAAAAAATATACAATATATATATATATATACCTATCTTTGGGAATATTATCTAGCTTACATATATATAAACACATTATCATAAAAGCAGATACATCAAATGAAATTCTTCACAATGAAAAAAAAAAATCTTAAAACTCATGCTAAATGGAAACGTTTGCAATGCTCTTTTAAATTATTCTTATGCTTAAATGCCTTATTACATCTATCACAAATATAGGGTTTCCTTCTGTATGAGAACGATAATGTTTATCTACAAAAATTTTCGGGAAAAAGTTTTATTATATTTTTCACAAACATAGGGTTTTTCTTTAGTATGAATACGATAATGAATTTTTAAATAACCTTTACTTGAAAAAGCTTTATGGCACATTTCACATACATAAGGCTTCTCTTCTGTATGAATATGATAATGGGTTTTTAAATGATGTTTTCGAAAAAGTTTTACCACATGTTTGACATATATGGAGGTTTCCTTCTGTATGAATACGATAATGTTTATTCCAATTTGGTTTCTGTGAAAAGTTTTGCCGCACTTTTACAACTGTAGGGCTTCTCATTTGTATGACTCCGATAATGGGTCGTCAAATGGCCTTTCCTTGAAAAGTCTTCTTACATATCTTACAAAAAAAGGGTTTTTCGTTTGTATGAACTCTAGAGTGTATCGTTAAACTACATTTGAATGCAAATACTTTGCCACAAGTATCACAAGTGTGGTGATTTTCACTTGTGTGAATGAGAGAATGTTCATTGAGAAGGGATACTTCTGAAAATACTTTGCCACAGACATTGCACACAGTCATTGTATTACTAAGTGAATCTAATATGCACACTGAAAATATTTTTTGATATAATCAATTTAGATTTGCATAAAAGGATAAAGATTTTTATTTATAAATGATACTTTATCATTCTTTTTAAAATCTTCAACCCTTACAAATTTTTCAAATACTAATTTTTGTGTATTAAACTTTTTTAGTTAGTCATAAAAACTTTCAACAAAGTAATTTTAATAAACTATCTTATCTATAATGAACAATATTAATAAGACATTAACCAATATAATTTTTTTTTTTTTACAATACAGAGCTAATTTAAACTCTCAATGAGAGGTAACCAATCTCCAATAAATGATGCAAGTTCATTTAAAATGTTAATTTCACCAATAATATTTGCAATGATAAAGATTGCATTTTGATGGATAGATACAAAATAACATAAAATGCAGTAATTTTTAAAAAAAGAATTAAACAACAAATAAGACCTTTTTCTTAATTTAAGGAAATTTTTATTAAAAAAATTCTTCACGATTTAATACACTAAATATACCAATTTAATTTCTTTGATTTAGCCATATAGCCTTTGATAACAATTAAATACATGTTCTTTAAAAAGCAAGATGATACCCACATATTGCAAACAATTTTTTAAAGACTTAAATTATAATTTTTTTCCCCCATCTATTTATAGTTATAAATACTTCAGATCTGAAAAAATACAAATCATAAATCTTATGTCTGTATTCAAATAATCATCAGAAAAATATTAGGTCGTAAACATAACATGCAGCAAGTTTTTTTTTTTTAAATATGGATTAAAATAAAAAATATTGCTGTATAAAAATAGAAACATATTTACAACAATAGAAAATTTTTACATAAATATTTATAGCATTGAATTCAACTTAAAATAATAAAAAAAACTTTTTAAAGAATTATTTACTTAAAAACACATAGAATAAAAACAAATTCACATCATGTCTTAATTTATAAATTTATTTGATTGTGTGGTTGTAGTTAAGGTGATAAAGATGCAAATGAATTTCTCAACAAATCACAGCAGGGCTCCATCTGGGAGGGAAAAAAAAAAAAAAACTTTCTAGGTGATTTTTATAAACAGCAATTCATACTCAAAGAATTAAAAAAAAAAACTAAACAATTTTACATAAATATACAAATTGAGTTATCTTTAGATAAATTATTTTTGCTTCAGATATTTACTATTGTTATTAGTTTGAATAGAAGCTAGAAGACTATCATTAACTTCAAGATTTATTTCCTCTTTAATAAATGGCAATAGCAAACATTTAAAGAGACTACATAATCATTAAGAATAACATGTTTCCACTTACCTTACTAATATTTTTTTTTTTTTTTTATTTTTACATAGTGAATAAATACCCACTCTAAAATAATAAAAACTTTTAAAGAATTATTTACTTAAAAACACAAGAATAAAAACAAAACCCCTTGTAATTACATTCAAAAATTATTTGCCAAATTTTAAAATATGCTATCACACACAAATTATTTAAGATTTTCGTAAAATATTTTTTTATAAAATATATGCAACTTGTTTTAGAGTTCATATGACCTAATTTTATGAGCTATTATTACTAACAATTTCTCGTAAAATAATTTTTTAATAAGTAATTTCCCAATTTCTTAAATTAAATTATTTAAATATCCATATATATCAGTTTATCTTATTTTCCTTGAAACTAAATTAAGTTGGGAGTTGAAAAACTCTTCAAATGATCAAAAGAACAATAATCCATTTAGATATTCCAAACTCTTTCAGTTGCATGTGGAAAATAGACCATTTAATAAAGACATCTAGACACCATAAAAGCGTAACATTTATAATTCCATTGCTGTGAAAAGTTGCTCAGTGGCCAATATCAATCTCTTTTTTGCCTCTAAGATGATACATCTATCATACACATTAACTTTCCTTGAATAATTCCCATCAATTTTTCTAACAACAGTGCTTGGTTTGTTGAATGTTCAAGAAATGACACTTCTTTCGATTAGAAATTCTTAGGCTACAATTGTGATACTATGTACTTTCTCAATCTTACCAATCATTCAACCACGTGTTTAATCGTCCAGATTATTTTTTTTGACCATACTGCAAGTACGAATTTGCAGAGAATGTTTTAATTTGTGCCTTTTCCTTTCTTTTTATTGTAATTTTGCTCTGCACTTAATTTGCATGCCCTCACATCACCTGTGATGTCTTATTCCTAATAATTGCCCACAAATCACCTTTTTACCTATTTGGGTGTTGATTGTACTAGAAATAACAAGCCCTTTTTTTCAGTTTCATGGCTGTCTGCTTAAAAATTACACCTTTACTTATTTTTACTCGCCAATGTCGAATAACACAAACACGATTTTTAAAAATCAACTCTGCATTCAGAGTTTAATATATTACTTGTTCAAAAAAAATAACGATTAAGTATATCTTAGGAGCTCTGATCATATCCTTTGTTGATTGGCGATTTTCTTGATTCCAAAGAATTGCAAGATTGCTGGTAAGATTTTTGACCATAACTACAACAGATTATTGTATAAATTCTTTTGCGATTATAAGTGCCTTTGCATTTGCCACAAATATTCATATTTATAAATCCTTGTGGAATGCTAGCATTATCCTTGTGTAATGCTAGCAAAGCATTGTTCGATATTAATGCTTTCTCTGAAAAAGTATTTTACTGTTTCCTTTTTTCAACTACCTGGCAAAGTTCGTCAATCATATAGTGGCAAATGATTTTTAAACAAGTTTTCAATTTATTTGGCAGCATACACTCTGATACCAAAAGCTTTCATAAACAATACACAATGTGGTCTTTTTTTACCATTAATTTTTGCTGAAATAAAAATTCTAAATAACTTCAATCATTATATTTTCGAGTATTTTAGTTATTTCATAA
>BPLR01008098.1:0-108042 GCA_021605095.1 Caerostris extrusa | reverse complement strand
TCACTTGTCCTCGAGTATATATTTATCATGAAATATTTTTCAAATATTTGTTAAAAAAAAAGTGCATATCTTTCAGAAAACTGGCCGTGCGTCTTACAGTAAAATATGAGAACAGTTGGCACCGGGACGAGAGTATGCCAGTAATACGAGAAAGAAGCTTTTAAAAAGAACTTTCCACGGCTCCTTCAAGAAATATACGAATAAAGTTGATCTTCACAAAAACCCCTACCTCTCAAAGCACAATTTTTGTAAAGTACGGGGTTTGTTATAAAAAAAAAAAAATCCTTTACAAAAAGAATAAGAAAAATATTCTTTCTATCTTGTCCCGAATCGAGCTAACTTTGGAATATAGGATCCGAAATTCTACCTTTCAAATCTTCCACTTGGAGGAAGTAAGGGGTGAGGACAGCATGAAATCGAACATCCTCACTCCCCCCTCAGTTTTTGTAAAATGCAACAGATGTTTTTTTTTTTTTCCTTTCCTCGAGTGCATATCTGAAATCTTTGAAAAATGTCTTAAACTGTCGGAAATTTTTAAAAAACAACAAAAAAAAAAAAAGAAAGATAAAAGTATCTAAACATTTTATTCCAGTAAGGTTTGCGAAAATGTCACATTCATCTTTCGTAAGAATTTTCAACAAAACAACAACAAAATGGCGATATCATTTTTTCCCCTTCGTCATGTTTGATATAAAACTTCTGCAACGGGTGTTGCAAAAATCAATAATGCTACAACAACCATCTAGATCAGGGGTGGCCAACCCGCGACCGCCTTGCAAATTTTTCCGGCCTGTGAGATGTATCACACTTTTACAAAATATATTTGTTTTCTGATGGCCAAAGTAGTGAAAATCAATGTATTAAAAGAATACATTGTTTGTGCATCCATATATTAAAAAAAAAATACGTTATTAGTACATCCATATATTAAAAAAAAAAAAAAAAAAAATGGTGGACCACAGCTAGCTGAGTAGCTTGTGCTCTGGCCATCGGTACCACAGGTTTCGTATTCGAGTCCCGGCGGTGCCATGGATGTTTGTAGTGGTTCGGAATCCACTATAAACCGTAAGGTCCCAGTCTAACAGGATCGTAGAGCGTTGAGGAGGTATTATTGTTACACCGCGTCCGTAACCTACCTTCAAGCTGCACGCACCTCCTGGGTAGTGCTAAGTGAGGTAACGTGGATGCAGCGCTTGCCCTACGCAGACAATTGTCTACGTGTTTGCCAGCTGCATTAGAACAAAAAAATAATAATAATGGAGTAGGTAGTTGCTAAATAATACATTAAAATTCTCAAACAGGTTTTGATCAGTGCAACAAATTATAAACATTTGAACATTATGAACATATAAAAAAAACAATAGAATAATCACTTTTCTACTTGTTACTATAAAAAAAATTCGAACCAAATACTAAAACACTTACTAAAAAAGTAGTACTTAGTATCAGGCATCAAACTCTTAGTTAGCTATTGTTATTATATTATTTTTTTTTTTTTTTTGCACATAAAGAAATTAAATATATATATATGTTAGATAATTTCCCGATATTTTTTCCGCCATGGCCGGTAGTTAAGTTAATATATGTTGACTTCTACCATAAAGAATCTATGCCTCCCTGATCTATAGAGCCTACATAGAAAAAGCAAACTCTATGTTTACCCTCTCGATTTCAACTTGTCACTCAGTATACATTTATCATGAAATATTCTTCAAATATTTTCTTAGAAAAGCGCATATCTTTACAGAACAAACTGACCGTGCATCCTACAGTACAAAATATGAGAATAGTTGTCACGGGACGAATACGACATGCGAAGAAGAAGCTTTTGTAAAAGCACTTTCTAGCAGCCCCTTCCAAAAATATATCCGAATAAAGTTGATCTTCACAAAAAAACCCCACCCTCTCAAAGCACAATTTTGTGAAATGCAGGGGTTTTTTTTTTTTGTTTTTTTTTTTTTTTTTTTTAAGAAAATCTTTTACAAAAAGAAGAAGAAAATATTCTTTCTATCTATAGTGTTACTCCGCGACCGCAACCTATGTTCAAACTACACGCACCTCATGGGCAGTGCAACGTCAATGCAGCTCTTGCCTTAAGACAATTGCCTAAGTGTTTGCCAGCTGCATTAGAACAAAAAAAAAAAATAAAAATGAAGGAGGCAGTTTCTAAATAATACAATAAAATTCCTAAACAGATTTGGATCAATACAACATATTATTAACATTTGACCATTCTGAACACATAAAAACATATAAAAAAATTATAGACTAATCATTTTTGCTCTTGGTTATTGCAAAAATTCAAGCCAAATACTAAAACAAAATTAATTTAGTATCAGGCATCAAACTCTTTATTAGCTTTTATTATTATATTACATTATTTTTGTGCATAAAGAAATTAAATGTATATAAGTTGGATAATTTTTCGATATTTTTTTCGCCGTGGCCGGTAGTCAAGTTAGTATATGTTGCCTTCTGCCATAAAAATCTGTTCCTCCCTGATCTATAGAACCCTACATAGAAAAAGCAAACTCTGTGTTTACCCTTTCCATTTCACTTGTCACTCAGTATACATTTATCATGAAATATTTTTAAATATTTTCTTTAAAAAAGCGCATATCTTTGCAAAGCAAACTGACCGTGCATTTACAGTACAAAATATGAGAATAGTTGTAATATGGCATGCGAAGAAGAAGGCTTTTAAAAAGCACTTTCCCGCGGCCAATTCAAAAATATACCCCAATAAAGTTGATCTTCACAACCCCCACCCTCTCAAAGCACAATTTTTGTGAAATACGGGATTTTTAAAAAAGAAAATCTTTTACAAAAATGAAGAAGAAAAAAGAAGATTCTTTCTATCTTGTTCCGAATCGCGCTAACTTTGGAATATAAGATTCCGAAATTCTTCCTTTCAAATCTTCCACTCGGAGGAAGTAAGGGGAAAAGACAGCATAAATCGGACCCCCCTCCTCCTCCCCCAACCCTACACTCAGTTTTTGTTTTTTTTTTAATGCAACAGATATATATATATATATTTATTTTTTCCCCATTCTTTTAGTGCATATCTGAAATCTTTGAAAATGCCAGTTTTGCAATAGCACACACACATACCCGCATTAGAAAAAAAAAGAAAGAAAGAAAAAAAGTGTCTAAACATTTTATTCCAGAAAGGGTTGCGAAAATGTCACATTCTTCTTTTGCAAGAATTTTTCAACAAGAAAAAAATGACGATTTCTTTTTTTGTCCCCTCGACATGTTTTGATATGAAACTTCTGAAACGGGTGTTGAAAAATCAATACTGTTGTAACCATCTGGATCAGGGGTGGCCAACCCGCGGCCCGCGTTAAACATTTTTCCTTCCGTGAGACGTATCACACTTTTACAAAATATATTTTTTTTCTAATGGCCAAAGTAGTGAAACAATGTATTAAAAAATACATTTTGTGTACATTCCTATATTCAAAAATTAACTGTTGAAATGATGAGAAAAAATTAACTTTGATTTTAAAGTAATATTCTTGCGCCTGTAGGACAGATATTGCCTGTTTTATTTATGAATTTACAGTTATGAGTGCGCGGAATAATTAAATTATATTCTGCGAACTCATGATGCACGTGCGTCTTAGAACATTTAATATAACAAGCTCTATGTTTCATTTTTAGTGACCTCAGTGACCATCCCTAGATACGTACAGTTGCTTCATGAAAGTTTCACTGAAGTTCATGCTGAAGTTTCATGAAATTTCTTGGTACAGGTTCGGGTTGTACATACGAGAAACTTCTGTCAAGAAAGATAAAAATAATGATTTTGGGGATATTTTCCCGTATGTCCTGCGCCACATGAATTCTACTAAGTAATGATCAAATTGGTCGGTCACTATCCGGGTTCCGTTCAATCTGAATCCATGCTTTATGTGCGACAAAGATCTTTCAATTGTGTTCGTGTGTACCCCTGTTTCGGAACACTAAAATTTTGTGAATGATTTAAAGCAGGTGTGGCCAACCCGAAGTCACACTTCTACATAGGGTGCTCCATCACAATAGAAGCTGCCCCTGTCCCTAATTCCCTGAAACCACACGTAATCTTGGACTTGGTCTAGATCAGGGGTGACCAACCCGCGCCAACGTTGAATATTTTTCGGGACCATGACATTTATCACACTTTTATACACTGAAGTGACAAAAGTCATGGGATAGCAATATGCAAATTTTCAGATGGCAGTAGTATCCTGTAGAACAGGTATAAATGCGCAGTGCTTTCGCAGAGCTTTAATTTTTGTTCAATTTATTCATATGAAGAGGTTTTTGACGTGATGATGACCGCACGACGGGAATTAACAGACTTTGAACGCGGAATGTTAGTTGGAACTAGACGCATGGGTCATGCCATTTCGGAAATCGTTAGGGAATTCAACATTCCCAGATCCACTGTGTCAAGAGTGTGCCGAGAGTATGAAATTTCAGGCATAACATCCGACCATGGACAGCGCAGTGGTCGCCCGCCTGCACTTAACGACCGAGACCGGCGACGTCTGCAAAGAGTCGTAAATTCTAACAGACAAGCAACACTGCGTCAAATAACCACAGAAATCAATGTGGGACGTACAAGGGGACTTGTCTGTTAGAACTGTGAGGAGAAATTTGGCTTTCTTGGGCTATTCCAGCAGAAGACCGACACGAGTGCCTTTACTGACAGAACGACATCGCTTGCAGCGACTCTCGTGGGCACGTGAGCATATCGGTTGGTCCCTAGATGAACGAAAACCGTGGCCTGGTCCGATGAGTCACGATTTCTGTTGGTAAGAGCTGATGGTAGGGTTCGAGTGTGGCGCAGACCCCACGAAGCCATGGACCCAAACTGTCAGCAAGGCACTGTTCAAGCTGGTGGTGGCTCCGTAATGGTGTGGGCTGTTTTTTCATGGCATGGACTTGGTCCTCTGGTGCGACTGGACCGAACATTGACTGGAAATGCTTATGTTCAGCTACTTGGAGATCACTTGCAGCCATTCATGGATTTCATGTACCCAAACAACGATGGGGATTTTTATGGATGACAATGCGCGATGTCACCGGGCCACAACTGTTCGCGATTGGTTTGAAGAACATTCTGGACAATTCCAACGAATGGTCTGGCCACCTAGATCGCCCGACATGAATCCCATCGAGCATTTATGGGACATCATCGAGAGGTCTGTTCGTGCCCAAAATCCTGCACCATCAACGCTTTCACAATTATGGACGTCTATCGAGACAGCATGGCTCAATATTCCTGCAGAAGGCTTCCGACGACTTGTTGAGTCCATGCCACGTCGAGTTGCTGCACTTCGCCGGGCGAAAGGAGGGCCGACGCGATATTAAGAGGTATCCCATGACTTTTGTCACTTCAGTGTAAAAATATGTTTATTTTATAATGGCCAAAGTAGTGAGAATCAATGTATTAAAAAATTCAATTATGTATACATCCCTATATTCAAAAATTAACTATCGAAATTAGTCTTCTAATTTAGTGTTATACAAATACAATGTTGAAATCGAGTTGGCCGCAGAATATCTCCAAATGGAATTGGTGGATTTATAATACAATATTGAATTAAAACATATTTAAACATCTGAATCAAAAATAGATTTTTATAACACTTATGTCACAGAAGAGAAATTTTCCAATTTGAGAAATCTGGCACAGAAGGTTTTTAGCGCTTTGGTTTCAACTTACACCTGCGAATCTTTTTTCCTAAAATGGAATTGACCCAACATAAAAACACGCTCAAACAAAACGGACGCTCACCTGCAACGCCAAATACAATGTGCAAATACCCAAATTGAGATCAATTTGTAAAAGCTAAGTGAAATAGTGGAGAAATACACATCACACTAGTAAAATAACTATTTTTAATGATTTCATTTTTTTTTTTATTTCTTTTATATTTCACTTTTAGTGTTATATATTTCTTTACAATGTGCGTTTAGTATCGTTACTATTATGTTATCTATGTTTGCATGTAAGAATAATAGTAAACACAATAATAATAACTCATTATGATTCAATTTTTCACTCCCAAAAAATGTCTATAGTGGGTCTAAATCTAATAGAGGGATGTATAATTTTATGTGCGGCTGGCGAAGTTATGATGCATTTCCAAAGTGGCTTACAAGATCATTTGGGTTGGCCATCCCTGATCTAGATTTCTAATAACTGATAAATGAGCAGCGAAATTACGCATCTATTTATCTCTAACTCCATAACTGCCAGACAGGGATCTATAAATTTTTAATAAATAAAGTTAAAGATCCAATGCAAACTCCATTTGTCCCATTCTGTAATTTATTACTCTACCGATTGTGTATGTGATAATGCATTTGATTTAAAAACAGTCTTTTGAAAATATGCGATAAAATGCCTAGGAATGTGCGAATACTGTGTTTCTGATTTTATCGATAGGTTTGCTGTTGCCAGATTCCAATTTTTAACATTCTATAATTTCCCCCAGGCTTATCTACAAGGATTTGGATTGGTTACTTTGAGTTCTCCTGATAGCCAAAGGCAAGCATGTACTGCACAAACACTCCTCACTGATTCATTTCGAATATTGATATAGTGATCAAATAACTGTCTTTTATCAAGCAATAATTATGTGCACCCAGACATTTTAAAGTAGAATACTGGCAAATAGCGTACAGATACGGTGTACCAATGGAGATAGACCTCTTAACCTACTTATTTTAATTCATATATAAAATTTATGATTCCTAATAGGCTGCTTAATGTTAGTTTGTGATAAAAATTAAAGTTTCTAAAAATTAAAAAATGGTACTCGTAAAAATTAAAAAAATACTAAAAATAAATAAAAGTGAGATTAAAAAAAAAATGTTAAAATTAAAATTAAAAGAATTTAAATTAAAAATTCGGTACAATTAGGAATCAGATGTAGATGCTATAAAAATATTGTATATGATTAAAGATTAAGATTGCTGAACGTGTGGAACGTAACAATGAATTCTGTAAGGTAAAAAAGCATTATTTACCTCCCAAAAAGGCCGTTCTCACAATCAAAGTTCTGGTATTTTTTTTTTTTTTTTTTTTCATTTTTTTTATATTTTTATGTCCTTTTATTTTATAGAAAAAAAGAGTAAAAAGAAAAAATAAACCTAACTGTGGTTACTAGTCGGCAAAAAAAGAATTGAGATGCACATCGCAGTTGAATAGTGAATGGAACTAGGCTTAAAATTCGAACTTTCAACCTTGCGGTCAGAGATCCATTTCTAAAGTAGAATACCTTTTATAAATAATGTAACTAATTTAAAAGTATAATATAAAAATTGATTCAAAAATATTGCTATTGTTTTTACGTTTAAAATGCCAAAAACAACAGAATTAAACGTAGAATAACGTGACCATAACTTAAAAACTGTGATATTGAAAACTGTGATATTGAAAAACTGTGATATTGATTAAAGTTTGGTTTATAGCTCCACGGTCATCTTGAGCACACTAGGGTTAAGCAGAGCAGGCCAACGGCGCAAAATGGATTCTGAACTACTAACGAAGATCCATGCCACCGCCAGGATTCGAACCTGGCTTTTTGAACTAAAGAGTTGGAGTCTTTACAGTCCACTGAGAGTATATGTGTATTTTTATTTAAATACCATAATATTTCACATAGTAGGGCCTGAATAGACGAGTGGCAAGCGCTCTGGCGCTCGGTACCACGTTTCAGGTTCGAGTCCCGGCGGCGCCATGGATGTTTGTAGTGGTTCGGAATCCACTTTAAACAGTAGGTCCCGGTCCTAGAATCGTAGAGCGTTGCGGGGCATTGTTACTCCCGCGTCCGTGGCTTATCTTCCAAGTTACACACGCCCCTGGGTAATGCAAAGTGAGTAACGTCTGTGCAGCTGCGCTCGCCTTAAGGCATCAAGACCAAGCTGTCTAAGAGTTTGCCAGTTGCATTGGAAAGAAAAAAATATTTCACATAGTTCCTTCACGCTGGAGAAACCTGTTGATTGTGTGGCTTATTAATTCTTGGTCTGTGAACAAGAGTGGTTGACGATTTCGTTTTGAAGAGATGCCTGCCTTTGATTTCAGACTGGGTGTCAGAACTGTGATTGAGGTAAAAGCAATTTTCTTCGACTAATTCTTTCGGGTTTTTTTTTTATCTTGAGTGTATCGGCTATCGCTTATGTAAAAAAATGACAAATAAAAACTCATGGCTGAAGAATTGGGTTAAAATGATTGCGGATGGTGCTAAAATTGTCCATTTAAAATTTGGTTTGGTTTGTCGCTCTACGGTCATCTTGTGTACACTTTGGGCTAAACAGACCAGGACCTACAGTTTAACGTGGATTCCGAACCACTCACAAACATCCATGCTACCACCAGGATTCGAACCTGAAGCCTGTGGTATCAAAGGTCAGAAGCGCTAGCCGCTGGCCACCAGGCCGCCATTTAAGAGATATAATAGAAAAATTATTACTTTCTAAATTATATTGAATTGGTGAAAAATATAGGTAATATAGCAATTGGGGAAAAGAAAATAGAACTAAAAAGAGAAAGAAATGAATTCCAAGCAAGAGTTAGAGAAAATTAAGTTTGCCCAATTAGAAAAAAGGAGTTAGCTATTATTCGAAAAGAGTTATTTCAAAATAATTAAGGAAATTCAATATTGATTGCATATTTAATCTAGAAAGCCTTATTAAAACGTTTTCTATTTCTGTTCCGTCAAGAGCTGAATCATTTTGACTTTTTTTCTCCCCAATCTTTAGAAAAAGGCGTTCAGGACAAAAAAATGTACCCGATGAATTTAAAGCAGAAATTCTCTTAAACATCCACGGTGTGAGCAAATAATTCGATGGTTTATGTCTGAAGAAGACTTATGCAATTATGGTAAATTAAAAGTTTTTCAATCCACACCATAAGATTATTTGGATAGTTTTAGTAGGGTACAAAAACTGCCTTCATAAAATCATGTACAACTCGCATCAAAGCTGGGTGCATCTTTTGAGTATTATTGTTAGTTGTGTAAGGTAAATAATTTTAAGTCATTATGTGAACTAATTGTTTCGTATGAAATTTTTAGTTCATTGGATCTCCGATTGATAACTCAAAGAATGACGTGATTGCGATATTTGTCTTTAGAGGGGTAAAGTCAAACCTGAATCTAATTTGTCCGGGTTGGTTTGGTTCGTCGCTCTACGGTCATCTTGTGCGCACGAGGGCTAAACAGACCGGGACGTACAGTTTAAAGTGGATTCCGAACCACTCACAAACATCTCTGCCACCGCCAGATTCGAACTTGAAGCCTGTGGTTCCAAAGGCCAGAGTTCTAGCCCCTTGGTCTAATTTGTCCAGAAGATATGGTGGCATTGAGGGTAAAAGGGTTTCAAAGAAACAAATCACAAAATTTACGTTTTCAAAAGAATTTCGAATATATTTCTATGAGGTAAAAAAAAATATATTATAAATGCGCTGTACGTAAGTGTAATGAAAGCCACGCTTTATACACATGTCTACAATTTTTTAAAAAAATGTCTGTTTACGACAGAATAGAAGTTATTAATAGGAATAGAGTTTATTTTAAGTGTTTGTCTCCATACTGCAATGTTATACAATACTGTACTAAAAATTAATTTGCAAAAGGTTTTAAAATGACTTTCCAAACCTGTAAAATTAGTATCACGAGTTTTTTCTGCTTTCTATTTACTTCTTGGCTGTCCGTAGTTGAATTTTCTAAATGTGTGGTCTGAAATATTTTTAAAACCACAAATGAACATGTATTTAATCAACTGTTCACCGATCGGGATCCACTTCTAATCCTCCGATAGTCCTTCTTCGCTTTCCCACACACGTTGCCTCGAAATTATAACAAGTTGTTAGTTGCTTCAGATTTTTATTTCATCATTTCACCAAAGAAAAGGACAATTCATCTAGTCCGAACAAGCAAGAAGTTACTTCAAGGAACAATAACTTGAATACTCCAACACGAGTACGAAACAAAATCTTTCCTCAAAACTTCTTGCCACGTGGGACAAAAAAATTTCCATTGCCACTGCTCTATCACAACTGAATAAAAACTAAAAAATTATCATTGATACCTTTTCCAATCCCCTCGCGGTATAAGAAACTTTAAGAATAAGTACTCAATTTACGACTTTGTCTTTCAGCTTGAAGTTTTATTCTTGTGCACAATCAGTAAACAAATTTGAAGTCGTGATCTCAGCCTTTTCATGTTTCTAATTTTTATTTTATCAAGTTTCCAATTCATCCAACCGGAGATGTACAGCTGCGAAGCCAGCACGAAAACCGAACTACTTCGAATTTAATAACTCATAGACAAAAAAATTTACTTGCCATACTGTACGAGTGGAAAAATAGCTGTTTTCAAAGGTCATGCACAATAAAAGATATCTAAACAAAATGTTTCATTTAAAAAAAAAAATGTTTCTTTTTTCGGATCTCCAGAAAAATTATATGAACACATTACAGTCTTCCTTTTCTGAATGTTGATTCATGGAAATTATCACAGTCACATAAATTTCTATTTTATTACAGCTATTCAATTTAAGAATCAAAACGATTAGTTTAATAATATCGAAACTCAATTTCCAAACAAAATGAAAACTATAACTACTACTTTCATTATCAATACAAAGATGGCTGCTTCCATGAGGTTGAATGTGTGCCGGTCTTTAAATTATTTTTCTAGAAAATCTACACATTATGTTCCTAAAATTGGGCGAAAGAATCTCCTAACTGTTAACAAAGGTTAGAATTGCTTGCCATTTTAGAAATTTATTATAGTATATTTTTTTTTCATTGATTAGAATTGCGTCATGGTTTTGTATTATTTCCGATGGTTATTTTTTAATTTTTTATAAATAATTATTTCAATATTTGATTAATTGGTTTAAAAATTTCTTTGCAATAACAATCTGATGTATTTGTGCAAAATTTATTTTCTTAAATATTTTCTGCTTCCCAAAAAACACTAAACTAAATGTATTACTAAATTAATTTCTTTTCATAACTTATTTTTAGATTTTTTAATTAAGCTGTATTTTTGAAAATCTATAGAAAAATATATGACAAAATTTTTCAAGTAAAATATTGCAATCTTATATTTTTTCAAGAAAATTTTATAATTATATCATTATAGAGATATTGATAAAATCAACCAGAAAAATGGTATGAAAAAAAATTATTACAGAAAACTTTAATAACTATCATAATTGGTGTCTCATGCTTAGATATTAATTATCCTTTCTTCCCTGTTATAAAGATATGATATGAACATAAAAGTTTCATCTTTCATTGTAAATTTAATTTGAATAAAGTTTTTATTCTAAAGTCTTTGTGATTAATCCTTGGTCTGAAAGTTGAATTGATGGTTTATCTTGACTCATTAAATATATGTAAATTATATACATCAGAAGTAAAACATTCTTATACTTAATTTAGAATCAATTATACAAGATGAGCGAAATGTCTTGTCCTGATAATGTATTGTGGGAAATCTATAATAAAATGGGCATATCTTTGTTTTCATACATTCTAAGTACTGATATAAAGATTTTAATAATGCTGTGCATACTTCAGTAAACTTCAACGTGTACTCTCTTGTAGTTCGGAGATTGTCTAAGCAGTTCTGTACTCTCAGTTATTTAACATGTAACTTTAACAATATACACAGCATCTTTTATCTTGGCCTTCAATTTTTCAACATTAGCAACTAATTAGCAGACTGTCCTTGATATAGTCCTAAAATCGGGAGTAATATCAGAAGGCCATTGTATGGATCCTTTCCAATCCACCAACCCCAGAAATTTTCATCTAGGAACTTGTAAACAAATGAATCCCAGGGAGTTGGTGTTCCAGCTTATTGTTAAATAATTCATGGTTGAATTTTCGGTACTTACGTATTAACGGTACCTTGGCGACAGTTGCGCCAATAAATAGCACACGCGCGCCAACCACAGCTACAGATTTGCCGGGTTTTAAGTGGCACCAATCTATTGGGTTTGGTAACCTCAGTAGCTGTTAGATTGGCGACACTTAAAACGCCAAGGTACCGTTAATACGTAAGTACCTGAATTTCTTATAACTAAGGTGCAACGAACAGTTCCAATAAATCTAAGTAATCGTTAGCAGTGATGATTTTTTTCCATAACGAAAAGCAAACCAATGGCCTTTTATGCATGAGGCTTCACCAAACATTCCTTTATGGTTATCTCTCACACATCATGATCAGTGGCACAACAGCCCCATGGTGGGCCAAGGCCATCTGCCTACTGGCAGATTTCTAGAGAAGAGATATCTTTTTACGGGGTAGGATTGTCAGCACTATGCTCTACAGCAACATCAGACCAAGATCTACTGTTTAAAGTGGATTTTGAACCACTGAACTGTACGAAAATAAAGAAAATTTCATGAAGTTATCTGTTATAATATTAGATAGTTCAAGGTTTTTTGTTCTGATTGAGATCAATACAGTTAGCAATTACAACAGCTTAAAGTTTATTAGTGAATGTACAGGTCTCTAAAAGGAAAGGTAGGTTTATAACTATGTACTATGTATTTGCTTAGTAGTAGTAGTATTTGTTTGTACAACGTAGATTCCAATATTCATTTAATAAAAAACATAGAAAGAACAATAAATTTAATTTTTTTTTTAGATATTCAAAGATATTTTCTTATGAATTGGTATTTTCTTACATTTTGCTTTTTTATTAATTAGGACCTGGATTGTATTATAAAAGAAATATCCAAACATGTAGCTGTTTATTTTCACAGCAGGAACCTGCTGTAGAGTCTGACTATCATACAATCATAAAGGATACGGAAAAGGCACAAGGTAATTAGTTATATCAGTTAAACCTGTCAAAGTAATACACTTTTACAAATATTAAAGAAAAGGAATTAAGATTTATTTTGTATATTCTAAAAAACATTAGTGGGTGTAGACATTTTTAGAATGCAAAATTCACTAGAATTAGAGAAAAAGACAAAAGGTGAATAGATGAGGATTATTAAAGTTAAATAATTTTTTTTTTTTTTTTTAATTTTCATGCGTCCTTGCATTTGGCCGATCAAAATAAGATGTAAAGCTAAAAAATATCATCTCCAGATTTTTTTTTTCTAATGCAGCTGGTAAATACTTACAGTTATATTTATGCTATAAGCAAGGGTTGCACCAGCATTACTCATTTAGCACTACCTGGGGCACATGTAACTTGAAGATATGCTATGGACGCAAGTAACGCTATCCCAGTAATGCTCTACAATTATCATCGACAGTGGCATAACAGCCCTATAGTGGGAGATCTGCCTACTGGCAGATTACTAGGCAGGAGATGTTATCTTTTTCTGGGGTAGGGTTGTCAGCCCTATGCCCAACACTCTATGGTTATATTTAGACTGGGACCTAGAGTTTAAAGTGGATTCCAAACCACTACAAACATCCATGGCACTCAAACCCGAAACCTGTGGTACCATACGTCAGAGCTCTAGCCACTCGGCCGTCAGCCATGTGTTGAAGCTGGAATAACAAAGCTGATGTATATAAATATTTTTACTTTTTAATGTATATGCATTCATGCATACGTAAGACCAACTCAGGAATGCAACAGTCATATCTGTTTCATTTTTGTGTATTTAGAGTAGATCTCTCAAGTAAATACATATTTATGCTGCATCTGCCACTAATTTACTATATCTGTATAAATACCGACAGAGTAGCACATCATTTTAAAGGGAAAAAATCAATAATATAAATAGAATCCATATTAAAAAGTGTTATTGCTTTAATAACTTCCATCCTTTGAAGTTCACAGACAATAATTTATGATATTGAAAAAAAAAAAAAAAAAGGAGCTACTTGTCCTTGATAAAAATGACTAAATTATAATAAAAATTAAGGTGAAAGATATTTTCATATTTTATTCAGATTTGTTTTAATAATTAGATTAGGGTTTTTTTTTTTTTTTTCTTTAACTGAATGCAAAATAATAGTTAACCTGATACAAAACATTCAGTAGCAAATTATATTGAGATGGGCTATTTATAACTGAATTTTATTTTTATAATAATTAATATTTAAGTGTTTTATGTAGTTATAGAATGTAAATTTAAAATATTGTGTGAAGATGTTCTTTTATACTTTTTGTATCCATTTGCAATGTTTTTATATATGTATTAAGATTTTGTTTTGTATTTTTTTAATATTTAATTTGCTATATTATTTGATTAGGTGATCCTGAAAAGTTAGAATTTCAAGCTGAAACTCGTATGCTCTTGGACATAGTGGCCAAATCTCTTTATTCTGATAAAGAGGTAAAAAAAAATCTGAAATTACATAAGAATAATTAATTTTTCATTGAATATATGATTTATGTAATTCTTTGTAATGTTTGTAATTTAAAATAATTTTATTTATTGTATTAAAAATCCTTTTGTTAAACATTTGCAGGTATTTGTCCGTGAATTAATTTCTAATGCCAGTGATGCTTTAGAAAAACTTAGACATGCTCAACTGAGTAGTTCTCAGACTGGAGTGTCTGTAGATACTCCTCATGAAATTCACATTGCTACAGACAAGCAGGCTAGGACATTTACAATACAGGTATTTATACATTTATTTATTTATTACATGTAGTTCCACATAAAAAAAAATACACTGTACATGCACACAATTCAAAATTTTCTACAAACTCATCAGCCTGTGATACCAGATGACATAGAATTTGAAAATATTAAACATTTTTAAACATAGTTGATGCTCATAAAAAAGTACTATATATATATATATATATATATCAGCAATATTTGTTTGAGGCTTAACTTTAAAATGAAGATTCTGATTGTGAATCCGGGGAAGGAAGGGATGAACCTTTCTTCACCTGTTTATTCATTTTTAAACAATCTATTCCTCAGTATTTCGTCCTCCCATTTTAAAAGTGCAATTCTACATTTTTATCTTGTTTAGCAAAGCACTTTTCATGATTAAAATGAATCACATTTAGTTAATAGTAATATATTAACAGAAATTGTTTCATGGTGAGCTATTTTATCATTAAAGGATCTTCTTTGTTATACTTATAATGGTATTTCAATGTTTCACAAGCAGATTCAATTGATAAAACAAAAACGATTTTTGCAGTGACTGGCCATTTTTTTTTTTTTTTTTTTTTTTTTTTTATATGATATTTGGGAGTTTTTAGTTCCTCCTTTCTTTAAAAACTATCCATGTGTCTTGCGCATCAATATTATCTAGATGCATGTTAGCATACTCATTACATATCATTTTTTAAGATAAGTTGTAGCATTAATTATAATAGTGTTAGTTAATAATATTTTTAATAATGAATGGAAGGGTAAAGTACAATAAGAGTACTCTTCTAATAATAGATGGCATAAAAAATGTGAATGATTTTTTTAAGAAACTTTTAACCAGTCGAATATCTTGACTTGTTACGTTACACTGTTGACTAGGCAGCCGAGTGGTTGGCGCTCGGTACCGCAGGTTTTTGGATTTCAGTCCCGGTGGTGCCAGAAGATTTGTAGTGGTTCAGAATCCACTTTAAACCATAGGTCTCTGTTTAATAGGATCGTAGAGCATTGTGGGTGTAGTGTTACTCACGTCCATAGCATATCTTCAAGCTACACATGCCTCTTGTGTAGTGCTAAATGAGTAATAGCGGTGCAGCCCTTGCTTATAGCATTAGAACAATAACAACAGTGTTGACTATTTGGCAGCAAGTGTAAAATGGTGCTTGTAACAAAAAATACTGGCTTTAATATAATATTTGCTTGCAAATGTTGAAATAATTTGAATGCTCCTAGATTTGAAATTAAAAATTAAATGTTTGGAAAATTTAAGGAGTGAACTAATTATTTAATTTCCATAAAAAAAAATTATAGTTAACAAAATTATGTAGAAGAATATTTTATTAAATTGTTGTTGCTTACTTGATCTGATTTCCCTTGTCATTATCAATTAATTCTTACTTGGAGCTTATTTAAAAAAAAAAAAAAAAATTTTTAATTAGAATTTATAGACATGTTTTTTTTTACATCTTGAATTTAAAGCGACAAATATTATGTGCTTCTTAAATTTTTTTTTTTTTTTCCCCAACCAAGGACTTTTTTTGAAGTATTATAAGTTGTTTCTAATATTCTTAAAAGTGGATTAATTTTTTTAGTTTGTTTATCTCTAAGATAAAAGTTATTGATTTTGATGTAGCTTAATAAAAAGATATATATTTTTAATATTTTAATAGTGAATAAATTGCTTGACATTTTATGAGTTTTAATGAACTCTTTAAATCTCTTTTATTATCTGCCTTTCTTACTTTAATTTGTTAATGATCATAAGTGGATATTTTGATTGTATGCTCTTATATATTTAGAATAATTTTATGCTTTCATCTAGCTAAATATAAATTTTAAGAGATAATTGAATACTGTAACTTTTCTATGCTTAATATGAAGTATTTTTGTTTCATACATTTCAAATTTTTCAATTCTCTTCATAATTTAGGATACAGGAATTGGTATGACTAAAGAAGAGATGATTAGCTGTTTAGGAACTATTGCTAGATCAGGATCTAAGGTAAATTTTACATTTGATCACGTGTAAAATAATATTCATAGATGAATGTGCATTCTTAAATGAAATAATTTACATCATAAATGAATGTGGATACTGATTTAAAAAGTTAGTTTCTTAAGTAGAAATCTGGGATTAAATAATTTTTATTTTTACTGAAAGAATTATTGCTAATTATAAACTGCAATTTTAAATCAAATATATTTTAATTAAATAAAAAATATATTAAATACATGTTACAGTTTAACAATTTCATGTAAAGATTTATTTTTGTAATTATGTGTAATCAATTTTTTTTTTTGATTAGGCACTTAGAATTATTTTGTATAGAAATAACTAAGTCATCAAAAGTGGGGATTCATTTAATAATAATAAATAGTATTACATTTCAATGCAAAATGTAGTTTAAAAGGATGTTTTTGGTTTGGTTGATTTCAATAAGAATGCATATAAAGTTGAAATTCTTTAATATGATAAAATCTCTTAGTTTTAATAACCATGCCTCAAAGAACTGCTAAGAATTAGTACATTTTGTGTTATTAAAAGCTAAAAATTTTATAAAGTGTTAAGTATTATAAAACTAAATTTTCAAAACAGTAGCATCTTGTTATGGTCTGCATATCAGGATATAAGAAAAGTATGCTATAATGAGCAGCTTTATTTACGACTTTGTTTTTTTTTAATAAGAGCTGGAAATATCAAATGGTAACAAGATATTATATATTAAGATGTAAATATTTTTTTTTTTTCTTGAATGGGGATTTCATAAATAAAATTAAAAATATTTTTAATTTTATAAAAAGTTTTAGCTATGTCAATTCTAATGATACAGATGTAATTAAAAACATTCTTCTATTAAGAATATAAATGTCATTGTTATTAAGCTAATTCAAATACAAATTTTTTGCTGTAATAATCACTCATTCACTTTTGTTTTTCTAATAAAATTATTCATTCCATATTTTTTCATCAAAAACAAATATTAGAATTTTCACGTTTGATATCCTAGGCATTCCTAGAAGAAGTAAAGAAAAATGAAACCACAAGTTGTGCTGTAAATAAAATTATTGGCCAATTTGGTGTTGGCTTCTATTCGACTTTTATGGTTGCTGACAAAGTGGAAGTATATTCTAAATCTCATGCTCCTGGATCTAAAGGCTACAAATGGATATCAGATGGGTATGTTATTATTCTTTTCTTTCCATGTTTATTTTTTTATCGTATTAACTATAAACATTCTACTATTACTTCTCTTGTTTAGAAATCTTGTTTTCTTTTATTAATTTATTGTAAATATAGTTTTTGCAATAAATTGTTTTTAATTGTATAATTAAAAATTATAATGTTATCCATTTAAAGTAGTTTTAATTTGAGATTTTAAATTCATATATAAATCTTTTTAGTATTTTTTTGTTACTATTCTCTATAACATTTATTTGCCTTAGAAAAATATTATTAAAGGTATACACACAAAAAAAAAAGCTTTATTTTGATTTTAAGTTTTCAAAAAAAAAAAAACTATAGTAATCCCATATTTTAATTTTTATTATTATTGTTATTCAGTTTTAAAAAATTATATATTAATTTGTAGAAAGGAAAATATATCCTTACAAGTTTATTTATATACTAATTTGTTATAGTTTCAAAACTTAAAAGTTCCATAATTTAATCATTGTTATTGGTTTCTACTCAATATAATATTTGTATATGTCTATAATATAACTACAGTACATATAATTTGGTATTCATCAAAATTATTTATAATAAAAACAGTATTTATTAGTGCATGAATTTCTTTCATAACAAAACTGCCCATTATCTTCAACTTTGTTGCTTAACTATAAAATATTATAATGTATAAAAAATTTATTGAATTCAAAAGCATTCATAGAGAATAAATAAATTTGTGCTTCTTTTTATATCTAAAAAAAATTTTAATTTCCAACTATAATTTGAATTGAGGTGAAATTCTTTGTCTAAATATTTTTTTAAACCATTCTCTAGTTCTGGTTCCTATGAAATAATGGAGGCAGAAGGTGTACAACCAGGAACTAAAATTGTTGCTCACTTAAAATCTGATTGTCGTGAATTTTCTGATGATGGAATCATCAAAGGTAATGTTAATGTACAAGATTTACTACTATTTTACGCCTTAAACTACTTTCAATCAAATCACAGTTTTAATAAACAATTTTATCATTTTCCTATCGATGAGAGAAAAAAATGTCTGAATTCTTAATAAAGTTTTAAACTAATCAGTGGATCTCATTGGACAATTTTAATTACAGTGTACCATTAGATTTGGCAGAACTTAGATAATTTTTTTTTTTTATTACTTTTCAACTGATAATGTTCTACAGGGCCATTTGTTTATTTTCATAAAATCAAGCACAAGCATGTAATTAATTAAAACAAAAAATTAATGGATGTTAAACACATAATACTAACACAGTGAAATAACATATATTATTATTATTACAATTATTATGTTGAGACTCGATTACACATAGCATTTTACTTGACTGGTTCTAGAAATGTTAGCTAATTTTATATTTTTATAGTGATATTTTTAATATTTTATTTTCCCTTAAAGTAAATCAATTTAATGAAAAATAATTTTAATAAAATATTTAAATATTTTTATTCTATTTAGATATTATCAAGAAATACAGTAATTTTGTTGGTAGTCCAATTTATGTTAATGGCAAAAAGGCTAATAATGTGCAGGTAAGATATATGTATATATAATATATATTTAAGTTGGATAGGTTTATGAATTTGTAATAGAATTGAAACTAAAATAAAACATGGGATCATAAATCTTTTATCTTTTAACCTTAAAAATGTTATTTATTCTAATATTGAAATCAATTTATTTTCAACAACTCTTGCAACTGGTAAATTGATGTGTACAGCTTACAAATTAAGAGATTTCATTTGATTCCATCAAGATTATTTTAATTAATTTTTCCGCCTTTTCATGTGTACAACTAAATACAGCAAAATAACTTGTTTATAAATTATTTAAATTTCTCTCTTATGTGTTGTAATTAAAATTATGTTGATTAAAAAGTAATTTATTTCTATATGCCAGTGTTGATGTAAGAAATAGTTTCAAAATTATGCAACATTGAAGTTTCCAATTATGAAGAAGAAAATAAAAAGCGTCAAGTAACATTTCTAATATTAATATAGAAGTTAAATACTTAAGATCATTTTTCTTTTACTGCTACTAATTAAATGGAAGTTTCAATAAACTATTTTTATGTGTTAAATATGTTGTTTCTGTTAATACTCCTCAAATTACTTTGTAAATAAAATAATTTTCAAAGAAATTAATTTTTATTATTTTAATAACTAAGTTTTTGAGTAGTTAGTTCTAAGTTTTTTTAGTTTAATTAGAGGCAATATAGTTTAACTATTGTCATTTTGATTTTGTATATAATCGCTCTGTTTCTTTTATCTAGTTTATGACTAGATATAATTATGCTAAAATCTATGTGCAATTTTTACTTATTTGCAGTAGAATTTGAATTATTTAAAGTTTGCAATGTTTTACAGGCTGTTTGGCTGATGGATCCAAAAGAAACCACTCCAGCAATTCACAATGAATTTTTTCGTTACATTGCCAATTCCTATGATCTTCCAAGATTCACTCTGCACTACAAAACAGACTCTCCAATTAACTTGAGGTGCCTGCTCTATATACCCGAGGGAAAGCCAGGTCTGTTTGAGATGAGCCGAGAAGTTGAAGTAGGAGTTGCTTTGTACAGTCAGAGAGTTCTTATCAGGAGTAAAGCTGATATCTTACCAAAATGGCTGCGCTTTGCTCGAGGTTTGTCTTTTATTTGCTAACAGAAAATAATTTTCTGGCAAATGCATTTCTTTTTCAAGAATACATAATTGAATTAAAAATTAGCAATATAATATTGTAGTTGATAATCACCATCAGTTGACCATGTTTGTATGAATTTTAGTCCTTTATTGTAGAATATAAATGATAAGTTATCATGAAAACCCAAATACAAGCTAAATTCATTACTAATAAAGAGAACTTATTTAGGTACTTATAAATTGTATTTTAAAATGTAATTTATGATAACAAACCAACTTCAATATCCCTACCAATAGACCTGATGTAATTGAAAATATTTACAGACTGAATGCAAGGTAAAAAATTGGGTCTCAACATGAAACTTCTGATCATCATCAATTGGAGAATAGTCTCCAGGCTTTTAAAAGACAGAATGTTAACAGTGCAACAAATGGTATTTTCAGCACTGTTCACTGTACAATATATCTTTTAGGTTATAGAATGTGAAAGTCAGTTTGACAATGTACTACAGCTAACAATGTAAAATTTCTCAGGGGCACAAGGATTAGACAATGGGTAATTAAAACCAAGTTATATGGTTTGATTAATCATGTTTTCAGTTGCACCATGTAGATTGGTGATTGGGAGAATTTGGCTGAAATAACATGAAAGTGTGGGATGGTAAAGGCTTTTTGCTACAACCCTTCAAGCTGGAGGATGTAATGTGATGGCTTAGGTAATATTTTCCTGACATTCTTTGGGCACTTTAGTTCATGTTCATGAACATCTCAATAAGATATCATTGCTGGCCAAATACATCCTGGTTTGTTGATGTTTTATCCTAATATTGTATTGGATTCGTTTTCAAGAACATAAGAATTTACTTTTTTTCAGGTGATTTCCAAATACATATCCCATTATTCATTTGTAGAATGAAAATACTAAGAAGAATCAATATTGTATTAAAAATAAACAGTGGCTCAATGAGATTGTGATGTGATGGTCATAATAAAAGGACCGCTCTGTGTATATCTTAATGTGATACAATGCCGTTATGACGATATCAAATCATGAATGTATTAAAAGAAAAGAGTGTGAAAGAAGCAATTTTTAAAAGAAATTGAATAAATAATGTATTTTGTAATTATGTCTTAATTCTGATAGATATAGTATATTTTTATTAGATTACAGCTTGAAAGATTTAAAAATATACCCTTTTTTTTCATTTAAGTTTTTTTGTGTGTGCATTTTTTTTTTCTAGGAATATTTTATTTATTTATTTAAGATTGTAGGTACAAAATATTTTAATTATAAATTAACACAATTTTTTAAAAATTCAGGGTTCAAATTAAAAGTTTGTTTGATATTTTTAAAAGTAACTGTCTTAAAAAAAATTAATTTAGTGATATCTGTCTTCCCTAAAATTCATATTAATTTTTTACTTTATAGGTGTAGTTGATAGTGAAGATATCCCTCTTAACTTGAGTCGTGAACTTTTGCAAGATAGTGCTTTAATTAGGTAAGAATTCTTACTTTATATTAATTATTCTATATTTACTTAGAAACTGCATTTGTTAATTTTTGCTCTATTTTTAATAGGAAAATTACTACCATGATCACAAATAAAATGCTTCGCTTTCTGTTAGACCAAATGAAAAAAGATCAAGAGCAGTACGTAAAGTTTCATGAAGACTATGGTATCTTTTTAAAAGAAGGTATTTTATCTACAAGTGACCAAATGCAAAGGGGTACAGAAATTTAAACTACTTCTTTGTAGAATGAAATTGGTTTTGAAATAAGTTTTATTTGCTCATATTTTCTTATGAAATATTTTCTATTTTTTAGGAAGACATTGCCAAATTACTTCTTTTCGAATCATCTCTGGAACCAGAGGGTAAAAAAATTAGTTTGGCTGAATATGTAGGTCGAATGAAAGAGGGTCAAAAGGATGTTTATTTCTTGGCTGCACCAAAAGTAAATAAGATAACTAATAATAAGGAGTATAATAGTTATTACAGAAAATATACGGTTATTTAAATCTTTAAATTATCTATTAGTAATTTTTAATCATTATTCTTAAAGAATAATTTTTTACTATTTTATAATTAGATAATAATTATTTATAAACTTGCAAATTTAAATTTATGTTTATTACAGTCTCAATAATTGTATTAATCAAAATCATCATGTTCTTATTAAATAAATTATTAAAACTTTAAAATAAACTACTACACTACAAACTGTATAACTATTTAATAAGATTTCTTGTTTAATACTATTAATATTTTGCTGAAAAAATAATATTCTGGAAAAAATAAATTATTTTAGCGGGTTTTTTTCTATTGCATCAATCTGATTTAATAAATTTTAATTAACTTATTGTATTCTACTTATTTACTCAGAGATTAAAAGTTCTTTGCATATAATTTCTGAATTCTTTTCTTCAAAATATACTGATTCTTGTTTAAATATATAAATCCTACTCCTAAATTACAATCCTTTTCCATTTTATTTTTAATATAACAGCTTTCTAATCCCTGAATTCTAATATTTTTAGTGCCTCCATCTATGCCCCAATACATTTTAAATTATAAGCAGCTAGAAGTTTAATTGGTCGCTCTATAATTCTGCAAAAATAATTAATGTACTCACTGTTGTTTTTTATAAGCAATATCTAATATAGTTATTTTCTACTGTGTAAGAATTTTTTTTTTTTTTTTTCAATTTCAATAAATCCATGCATAAGAGTGATATTGTCGATTCGGTTAAAAAGAAAAATTACTTGGTATTCACTATTAAATTATCTTTATGCACTGTATTAAAATTTTAAAAATTTACCATTGGAAATTTATTTCCATGACGCTGACCATTTTTAAAGAGTTAATATTTCAAAGCTTTTAGATTTTTTATTTTTCTTAATATTTACATCAATATCAAAAGCCATTAAACAAACCTAAATAATTAAAATTAGCATCAATTAATGATTAATGCAAATATTTTCTTGCAGCCGTCACCTAGCTGAAATGTCTCCATATTTTGAAGCTGTGAAACAGAAGGATGTAGAGGTTCTGTTTTGTTATGAGCCTTATGATGAATTAGTTCTCTTCCAATTGCGACAGTTTGATTGCAAGAATGTCATATCAGTTGAAAAGGAAATGCGCAGAGAAAAGGAAAATACATCTGTTGATGATTTAGGTATGCAAACATAGTGTTTATCGTCAGTTGAATAACTAATCATTAAATATAAAATGCAAAATGCTTTCTAGATATATTATTTACTTTTTTCATTTGCAAGAATTTATTTTGTGAAAACAACTGAATTATTTTTCAGGTGAAAATGCTTTACCAAAAGAAGCTGCTGAAGATTTAATTAAATGGCTGTCCTCAACTTTAGGATCTAAAGTTCATAAAATAATTGTAAAGTTGCAAAAAGATTCTTTTCCTACACTTAAATTTATAACATGTAAAATTTGCAAAAAGACAAATGAAATTTACTGCATATCCTTTTTATTTGGAAGAAGGAAAAATATGATTTTATATTTCCTATGTAACTTGCAAGTGACTATATATAATTTAGTATTTATCAATAGTGCATTTTGCAACAATTATGAAAATCTATTCAAATGAATTGCAATATTTGATGTATCATATTTTGGTACTCTACTATTTAAGACAGATATTATGAATTTTTGGTAGTGTATTTTAAATGTATGATGCTTCTTCTGGACTATAAGCTTGTATCATGCATTCCATGATAGATGAAATTTCCAGGAATATTGCTTTTTCTTCTTTTTTTCTACTACTTTCTAGAATTCAATATTCTTGGTAGATTTGAGCTTAGAAAGAGCACTCTTCATGTAGCTAAAAGCAGGCGACATCACAGATATAAGTTTAAAATGTACTCATGCAATACTTGTATCAGTCATTTTGGAAGAAATGCATTGGTAGATAAGATATGATGTGGGGCAGATTTATTTTTGAAAATTGCTGAATTAAAGAAATTAAATTTCTTCTGGCAATATGTGATATAAAAAAATTTCTGGCAATATGATGAAATCATTTTAACATCTTTTACATTTAATTTTCCACTGTAACGAAACCTATTGTAATCATAAACTCTTTACTAGAACTTCCTTTGTGTTGTCAGAACTAGGTTTGGACTGTTTCATATAATAAATAGATCATTTTTTTAAAACATTGGGTCCATTTGAGTAACCCATGCTTTATCGAATGAGGTTCACAATGGATTCTCACTTATTTTCTGCGGAATGATTTTCATAAAGGGTTTCAATCACATTCTGTGTTCACCTTAACTGCAGAAGAAGCTAATACTTTTATGGGTTTTTTTAATGCCATTTTTGCACAGTTAAGAAAATATTGAATGCAAAAAAAAAAAAAAAGTTTCTTCTTTGTGGAAAAAATAAAATATCTTATGTATCTTTTAAATGATTCAGAAATAAGCATTCAATATAATTCAGTATTGCAATCTGATAAATATTAGCAACAGCTTGTGACATGATTTGCGTTTTCGTTCTTCATAAAAGTATTAATTGACGATTTTCCTGTTTCTGATTAATAATGTTGCTTATTTTTAACTTGGAAATTTTAATGTCATGCATTTTTATATCATTGACAGAATAAGGATCTTTATTTTAAAAAGTGCAAAAATAAAGATCCCTATGCTTATTCTTCCCTTCAAAGCTTGTTTGCATGCATAATTTCAAATAATATGCTATTGTTAAACTTTATTTCGATAAAATATGTTTTTTTTTTTTTTCAATCCCTTTATCAAAACTTTTAAAAGTGTACTAATACTAACTGTACATTACATATATTTATATTCCAAAATTTTAAAAATAAGAAATTACTGTAAAAAAACTACTAAAGTTAGTGTTTTGTTTTTGTTATTTTCTTCCTATAGATTACAAAACGTTTATCAACTCATCCTTGCCTGATCTCTGTTGAAGAAATGTCAGCTGCAAGACATTATGTTCGAACTACTTTGCAAACTATGACAGAAGAGCAGAGATATAAAATTTTAGAGCCCACACTTGAATTGAATTTAAGGTAAAATTTATGTTGATACTTTTTAACTGCCTGTTGCTAGCATATGTTTAGCACATTATATATCCTTCTTACTTTCAAAATTTTGTAGACAGAATACTGCTCCAGATTAAAATATTATTTAAGAAAAAGATATAGTATCACAGCATTAAGAAAATTTATTTTAATTGAACATTGGTAAAAATGTATGTTCAATTTCATATGTAGAAAATTGAATTTAAAGATCTATTATATATTTCAATTTTAAGTGATTCCTTACTATTTTCTTATGTAGTTTCATAATTAGAAGTTTTATTTATGAATTGTGTTTTAAAATATTCAAAGGAAGTATACCAATGGTATCAGTATGAGATGTGCAATTTAATTTTCATTTGAGAATCATAAAATTTTAGTTACAAGTAATATGCAAAATATAAATTAGATATTTTATATTAATTAGATTAATTAATGGAAATATTTTGATATGATTTATTGCATTTTTAGTCATCCCATCATAAAGAAATTGAGCTTACTGCGAAGTGACAACCCTAAATTAGCAGAACTACTAGCAAATCAGGTATGCCCTATTTAGAATTTCTTATAGCATTTCTAACCTGCATAACTGAAATGCAAATATCATAATTTTCTGCATTTTAATTATAGGTATTTGATACGGCGATGGTTTCCGCTGGCTTAGTAGATGATCCACGCAAAGTCACTGCTAACCTTAATGACTTGTTATGCTTGCTGCTAGAAAAGCATTAAAATCATATATGAAAAATAGTGACATCTCAACATTCATTCTCCAAATAAAATTCATGTATAAGTTCATCTACTGTAATAAGCTGTTAAATTTATTTCTTTATTAAAGAATCTTTTACCTGAAATAAAATTTTTATGAAACACTACCTATTTATGACAATTTGATGTAAATACGAATATTCACAAAACATTTACATAGGTCTTAAAATTCATTTTTGTGATAAACTATACACAAGTGAAAACTTGATTAGTACATAAATGTAATGTAAATCTGTAAATTTTATCATTAATGCAGATATTAGTAAAAAAAATCAATTTAGATGGTTTATTATTACTCTCTTACGGCAATTTTATTTTTGATTTCATGCCTTAATTAATGAATAGAATGCAGTTTGTAGATGCTTCATGTTTATAAATACTTTTTTTTTAAAAAATGGCCACTCTTTGTGATATATATATGTAAGCTGAGCAAGAAAGTAATAACACTGAAACTTTCACATCTTGGATTAGAATAAATGACTCATCTACAAATACTAAGAAAATAATACAGAAGTGGGATTGTTAATAGCAAAAAAGTTTAACAAGGTTTTTTTTTTTTTTTTTTTTTTCCTCCTCCTAATGCAGCTGGCAGACAGTTGTCTTTTATGCCTTAAGGCAAGCGCTGCACCAATGTTACTCACTTAGCATTACCCAGGAGGTGTGTGTGTAGTTTGAAGATAAGCTACAGACACGACGTAACAATACCCTTGCAACACTATGATCCTGTTAGACTGGGACTTACGGTTTAAAGTGGATTCCAACCACTATAAACATCCATGGTACCATCAGGACTTGAAAGTTTAACAAGGTTTGTCATTACAGAATGTGAATTATTCTATTCGTAGGATATATCTGACAGCATTAATTCAAACCAAGAGTAGTATGTATAACAGTTTAAGGTGCATCCACAGATAACACATTAACTTCAAAAGGTATCGAGGAAGATCAGGGTGAATGTAAACGCCTTTCCTAGCATGTTAAAGTCATGTGGTTTAATCCATATGAAGTACTGTATCTGATTTTTAAATATTGGCTGTCGATAAAAACAAAATCTAAACCCATTGCTGCAAAAAATGGATGAAATACTGTTCAAAGATGGCATCTTGATATCGGTCTACAATCAAAATACTATATATTCATATAATGGGGTCACTGACAGGAATCCCAGCCCAAATCAATGCCTCTGCTTGTATAGCCCATTATTGTTATTAAACTGTTAAAATGTTACTTCATTTGAACTTTGTGCTCCTCCTGATTGCTGATTGTTCTTCAGCATGGTCATCTTGAGCAGTTGTAACTCTGGGATATCAATATACTGCTTTTCATGACCACTTTTGCTCCAGTTCCTCAATTAGATATAACAAAACAATTAACTTTAATGATGCTAGCTACTTCCTACTGTTGTTATCTTCTTCAGTATGTCCTTTTATCTTTCATTGACTGGTGTTATTAGGATGATGCTCTTGTCTACTCGCTTTTCAGTTCGACCATTTAAATGTTTTCTCCAACATCAGAAACATTTACAAAATCTGCCAAGAAGCTATTTTTTTATTACATATTTCTTTTTTAAAACCTGTTATATATTTTTCCTTTTTCATGCTAAACTTTTGCACACCAGTATGAAAATATTCAAATTAAAGAAGTACCAGTACGGTGTGGTCCCTCATATTGCATAATATGAGCAAAATTTAAATTTTTTTTTAAACACAAAATTTCAACCACACATAAAAAGCTTTTATTTAATATTAAAATAAAAGGACACATCAAAAATCATTTTTGCAAAATCAATATATTATATAAATTTCCAGCACTTGTTTCATAGAAATGCATAAATCCTATTACAATAAAATAAGATAGTTTTGATTTCACTATAAATAAAACATTAATTTCATGACTTTTAGAAAAGTGTAAAAATGATTTTTGTTAAAAACAATATTCTTAAGTAGGACTAAAAAACACTTTGAAATATATAAAACTTTGGCAAACTTTGATCATAGGCACACTGGGTAAAAAAAAAATGCACAGATGGCACTGACTACAAAACATGGCACTCGTAAAAAGAAAAAGCACATCTAAGATATTCAAAAGCAGTCATGACTCCAGGATTCAACATCTGAACCCATTCTTGACGAGAAACTAGAAGGCACTGGTATTCCTGATCTATACAGGAAAAAATTATATCAATCAATATTTAGCCTGTTGTATGTGTAAGTCTCATATAAAAAATAATATATATAAACCAGTTGTTAATTTATTAATTATTTTAGATAGGTATATATTCCGGTGTATAAATGCACATCTATAATTTTAAAAACTACATTATTTTTTTTTAATTTTTAGGTGTACTCTCTATACAAACCTTCATTACTTTACGGAAATGTATATGTGATATGCTCTTATCTTTTGAAGTCACTCCTCCAAAACTACATACAGAATTGACAAGCAATAAGGAGAGTAAACAATTCTGCTTTTTAAATCTTATCATTTTTATATTCAGAGTATAACACACATCGATAAATTTCGATCTTATTTTTTGTATTAAAAATGCTGATTATATACCGGAATATAAGGTTATAACAATCATAACTCGAGAACTGTAATACATAAATCACATTCTTTTCAACAAAAAACGCATGTCTAACACACTTTTGCATATGAATATTTTATTTCTGAAAAGTAGTGAATACTGTGTTTGAACAATATTTGAGCAATGAAAGAATTTTTGTAATTACTCTTAATAAAAAGCTTAATAATTGGGGGAAGGGAGTTTGAAAAGGATTGATTGGTAGCATTAAGTAAAAGTAAAATTGTTTCGCTGCTTCATAAAAATAATTAAATATACCAAAGAAAGCAACATAATTTAAACTAACCTTGTAGTTGGCCCCGGACTAGGTATTTTGGATGACATCTTAAAGCCCTTCAGATCCTCTCTATGTGGCGAA
Organism: Caerostris extrusa; assembly: GCA_021605095.1. NCBI lineage: Eukaryota > Metazoa > Arthropoda > Arachnida > Araneae > Araneidae > Caerostris > Caerostris extrusa. The sequence goes on along the minus strand of BPLR01008098.1, from coordinate 78,847 downwards.
GCAGGACTGTTGCCACGTTTAGGAGAACGATTGTGTACAGTGGACAAAGGCTGACGTCTAGAGGGGGAATGTGAAGCATTTCGGTGGTACTCCGTACTAGGTGGGGTTTTCAGATCTTTGGGAGGATTCCTTCGTGATTGTATAGGACTCTGCATAAATGCTGATGAGATGTTATTTCTTTGGTACAGAGTGGGTGATGACAAGGGAGATAAATACTTAGGTCCATTGCAAGGAGCTGATTCTCTACGAGAATTGGTACCATTTTTTGAATTCGGAAGAAAAGGAGCCGATTCTCGACGGGGAGAAGGAGAAAGTGCATTCAGATCTTTACGAGAGGCAGAATTGCTTCGTGAATGAATTCTATATGATGAAGGTAAAGTTCGAGATTCACAGCCATCAGCAAGGGGAGAAATTAGTCTGGATTGAGACCCATTTGAAGAAGCCTGAAAAACATTTTTGAAAATGAAAATGTACTAGAAAAACTAACGGTTTAAATACACACGGTTTAAAAATTTCAAGACAATAAAAATTACTTTGTCATAAACATTTGAATATTATATCCTATAATTAACCATTGAAAAGTAACAATTGAGTCTTCAACTAATTTACTATTGCACAAATGAATATGAATAATTATCATATATATTTAAAAATGATATAAGATACTGAATGTAAATTTACCAAGATATAAGAATAAAATATATATATATAAAAGTTTCTTTAAATTCAGCTTTTTAAATGTTTTATGAAAAATCTTGAACATGAAGACCTGATTCCTGATGTATTTTTAAGCACAAAATAAAAATAGATTGCACTAAAAACCTATTTAATAATCAGTTAAAATAGATAAGACATAAAAATTCCAATTTTTTTTTTTTTTTTTTTACTTTAAAAAGTAATTAATAATAATGTTTATGCAACTTACTGCGTCTTTTATATTTATGAATTATTTTTTAATTAAATAGCATATCTTAAATTATTACAATACAAAAATTTAAATTGTAAATTAATATCATAGATACATTGATGATGGAAGTTTGTACAGTACTTATGTATTAACGCCACCGCAGCTACAGATTTGGCGGTTTTTAAGTGGCGCCAATCTACACTTAAAATTTTTGTGACAAATCATAAAATATATAAAACACTTTATTTAAAACCAAAACACTTTATTTAAAAACAAAGTAGTCAATCGGATTTCGGTGGAAAATGGGCCGATATAGAGTTTAACATAGATTCAAAACAGTCTTTATTTTGGCGCATTGGCAGCTCTTTATTGGCGCATTAGCGTAGCTTCCGCTGCGGTGGCATTAATACGCAAGTACTGTTTGTACTTAAATAAAAGTAAAACATGACGTACACATAATCCTGCTCCATTCAGGGGTACTCGTGAGTGTGAGGGTGATAATGGCAATGGGCAAGGCAACCTAGGATCCACAGATTTTTTGGGTTTCTTGGATCTTAGGCTGTAATACCCAGGATTGATATTTGGAAGACTGCCTCTGTGATTATCTGTATAAAATAAACCTCTTTATGTTTGTTGTTTTTATAAAAATATAAGCAAATCTAAACTATCATTTTAATCTATCATTTTTTATGATATTTACTACTTATATGAAACAAAAACATCCAATTATAGTTAAAGTCAATTTGTAAGGTAACAATAGAAAAAAAAAAATTGATAAAAATACTTTTTCAATATTTCAAATAAAATAATTATTTTGGTAAATTTTTTAAAACTTACCTTGTTTGTGTAAAAAGGAAGAGCTACCAAAATGGTTTTGTTTTTTCATAGCTTGCATGGGAGCCAAAGGTGTATAATCTATTTCAGAATCCAATTTTCCATGGCATAAGTTTAAAGCTATAAAAAATTAACATTATTATATAAATATAATTGTTTAACATATTAATTAAGCTTTCATTTACTATATTAGACAGAACAATTTTCGAATGAATTAACTGATTTTTTTCTATATTGGAGAAAAATTAAAAATTATAATTATCGAAAAAAATTTACAGAAACAAGCACTTATTAAAAAGTTTTTATTTTGTCTTACAATTTAACATTAAACACTATAACAATACACAATCATATTTATTTTTAATTCCTCTATTAAAAAGGAAATTTTCAAAAAATCAAATATATAGATACCATGTTATCAAATTTGAACTGTTTAGTCTTTTTTTTTTTCTTTTTATAGCAAATAATCAAAATTTAGCATTACATTTTCATATCAATTTTCAATACATATAAATAAACATAAATTTTAACCAAGAATTTAAAAAAAAAAAGTAAAACCACTTATTAATTAACATATTTACAAGTTGTTACTTAAAGAATATTGTTACTGAAATAAAATGAACTGGAAAAAAAAAATGCTGTTCAACAACTTACCTTCTACTGAAGCTGGCTTGTTAAGCTTTATATTTGATGTATGGAATAATTTCTTATCTGGAAGCCCTTTCTTTTCTAAAAATACATTTTAATGAAAAAATATTCAGATATTCATTTTTCTATAATTGTAATTTTATAAAAAAAAATCTTACTAAATTTTTTAAAAGAGCCATGGCTCATTAAAATTATATTGAAACTTAAACTCTAGTTAAAACTACTTTAAATTATTAAGAAAAGAAAATTTTAAAAATAATTTTATAATACACATATATAAGCAAAATTTTAAAAAGTAAAACATATACATATTTGCGTACTTTATTTTTGTTCTAATTTTCTATAAATCTTTGAAAAGGCATAATTATAAAAGTGTCATACATAAAAATAGGTATCTAATGTTTCTGTTATCCCTAAAAATTATGAAATATATTAAATGGAATGCCCATATACATAATTAAGGTGTACCAATGTACATTATAAACATTTATTGAAAATAAGTTCTGTAAAAAAAAAAAGTTAAATAAGAAGTCAAAGTTCAAATCAATGAAAACGGCAATATTTTAAGCTTGTTTAGAAGTTTTTAATGCCTTAAAACATCAAATTAATACATTTACAAAAGTTCAACTTAAAAATAATTTTGCATGTATAAATACATTATTCATCTCTAAATAAAAACCATGTCAACAAAAAAAATAAAGTTGCACTTAAATATTGTAAGAATTTTTCATAATAATACTTGCCAACTAGATCAAGAAATCTTTGAGTGCTTTGCCTCAAGCCTAAAAAATAAATTATTTCTGATGTTATTGAATCACAAAATTATAATCATAATTATTAATATAATTATAATAATTGTTATCAATTCATAGACATAAGGATTGACAAATTTGTTAAATTGTCTTAACACCTACTGTAAAAAAATCCTGTAAAATAGAATATTTCTTTAGTAAAATAAAACTACTTTAATTGGAATGATATCACAGTTTGTGGTGAGTTGTCAGTGTATATATACCTGCATATTTTTATAAAGGATTTAGATAATTTCAGGCTAATTTATGGGAAATTAATTCTGAAATTGAACAGATTTTTAATTAAAATACTAATTTTAAAAAAAATCAGTTCGAATTAGTATTTATGACTTACTTTCTTCTTGAAGTTGAGCAATTTTTTGAACATCCAATACATCATTCTCCTTTCCTTTGACAAAGCTAGGACTTTGAATATTAGAAACTGGAATTTCAGTTGTACGTGCTTTTGATACTTCATTGCTAAAGGATGCATTACTTGCTACTGATGCAGGTTTGACAGGTACTAAACCATCAATTGCATCTGTAGAGAAAACAATACCGCAAATATTAAAACATTTTAATATAATATAGCTATTTTTACATAAAAATATAAAGTTTGACATTTTTATAACACATTAAAAAATTTATTTCTAAACTGCTTAAACGATGATAATAATATACTATATGTAGTTAATATTAGAGTTTTGACATGACAGAATTTACCCTGCAATATTTGCTCTACACTGTGACTACATATGTATTCCTTATTATTATCATTTTTTTTTTTTTTTTTTTTTCATAATAAAGATAAGCACTTTTACAGATATACCAAGCTATTTAAAAAAAAGAGTTTTTGCATATGACTGTTTGCTTACATATCCTAATGAACTGTTTGAAGCCACTACATTATTAGATCTCCATAACAACAATCATTGTTTTCTCTAATACAGCTGGCAATACACAGACAATTATCTTTATGCCATAAGCAAGGGCTGCACCGCTGTTATTTATTTAGCACCACCCAGGGGCATGTGTAGCTTAAAGATATGCTACAGAAGCGAGTAACTCTACCCCACAACACTTTACGATTATATTAGACTGGGACCTACAATTTAAAGTGGATTCCAAACCATTACAAACATCTATGGCACAGCCAGGACTCGAATCAAAAAATTGTGATCCCGAACGCTAGCCACTCAGACATCAGGGCCCCATAACAACTATCAGGATGGCATATTTGCATACCATTAAGATCAACCTTATTAATAATTCCAGTTTCTTCACCCTAGTATAATGAAAAGGAGCAATTTATATTTAAGCTACAATTGAAAATATTTGCTAGTCTATATTTAAAGATTCTTACATAAGAATTATAATATTTTTATCTTTTAGAAACAATTATAATTTGTGTTCTTCTAAAATATCAAGATAAAAATTAAAATTGTTTTTATAAGAATAGAAATATTACCGAAGAAGTAAAAAATCTACATGTATGAAATATTATTCCATTCATAAATTTTAACATTAAAACTAAGTTGCTATTTTCATTAAGCTAGGGAGAAGAAACCGAAATTATCAATCAGGTTGACCTTAGTGATATGCAAACATTTTCTGATATGCCCAAACAATATTCTCTAATGTACATTAAGTAAACTTTTAAAAAAAATAATGAACATAAATATAATAAGTTAATACTATTAAAAAAAGTAGACTTATTTATAATTACTTACACATTCTATACAACTGAACTAAAATTAATTTTACTTAAAGAGGGCTTTTAAACCAAAATGTTTAAACAAATAAAAGATGTTTAAATACAATAAAGAGAATAGCGTTAAATAAAAAGAAATTGAGAATAAGTTAAAATGATATGCAAACTGTAAATTGAAAATAATTAGTTACTGGAAAGAAAAAAAAAAAAATCTTATAAGGGGAAAAAAAAAAATTTATGTTAAAAAGCAATCAAGAAAATTTTTAGTAGAACAACTTCCTATCACAAAACTTGATAACATAAAAGAGACTTAGCAGTTTGTTAATTTCAACTAATTTGAAAGCAATAATAAAATAATTACAGAAAGATAGTAAAATTACTTCTTTTATTAAAAATATTTATAATCAAAATACCTTATATCTAAAAAGAATTTGTTAGTTATTTTAATAAATCATAATTTTATTGGTGTTCTAATCATAAAACTTATTACTTGATACTACACATTATTTACAATATACATTTGAAAAGTTCATTGATTATACATACCAGAAGTATCTTCTTTAGAATTACAATTTTCTTTAGGTGAATGCTTTTCAATTACAGCATCTAAAAATTAAAATTTTAACTTTTAAAAAGCATTCCAATACAAACAAATATTTAACAGGAATATTCTGTTTTAAATTTTAGAAATTAAAAAAATGCTTTACAAATCATGACATAATAATTTCAGTTATATAGAATTCATATACAGAGGCATTTAAGATTCCATTCCAAGAAATATCATTATGATTTTGAAATATATATTTCCAAAATGAAATTCAATAATATTTTTTCCTAATGACAAAGAATAATTCATTTAATTTGAATAAGCAAATACAAAATAAATAAATAAATAAATACAAAAATAACAACTGAAATCCATTCACAAATTTCAATTTATCATATGATGCTGGGCGAATGCATAATATATTGTCACAGAAATACACAAAGTACAAGAACTTCATAAAGAAGCAATTCAAAATAATATAAAAAAAGACAACTAAATTGAATAGCCATAGGAATATATTAAAGTTTGATAATCCTAGAACTTCATTTAGAGGCAATTGTTTAAAATACTAATAGAAGTATTAACAAATTCAATAGCCACAGGAATATACCAAATACTGTTGCTATACTATTATTCAATTATACTGCTGCTATTAGGTTACTTTTTTATTGACATAAAACATGGAATTTCATTTTATCCTATGCATTGTTTGATAACATCAAAGATCCATAGCTAGAACCACATGTTCATACATGATAAAAAATTTACTCAAATAATAATCAATATTATCCATAAACAGTCAGTCACTAAAATTTGAAAAAAAAAAAAAAAAAAAAATTATGTTCATCTCTCACTACATACATAATTTTTAACTATCACTAATGACGTAAACACATTATATAGACTTACTTTATTTATGTTTAAGGTTAATAAAAATGTCATTGCTTACATGTAGAAAATTTATTCAGAATATTCATGTTGGCATATATACTATAACATGAACACTAGCTAATAAATATAAAAAATTAAATTTTGCCTTAAGCAACATTTTACTATTTTTAAGATATTTATAACATTTGGTAGTAAATTTTATTAATGACATTTCAAATTTTCATTATTTTTTATGTTTAATTATGATTATAGTTTATAAATTCAAACTTAAAACTGTTTGAATTTGCAAAACAACAAAAATATAATAAGGAATGGATTGATAGTGTTATTACAATTTTTCCCTTCATACTGAAAGACGATTGTGACATTTTTCATATAGAATCTTAATTTTAAAATATTAAAAGCTACAAAACAAAAAAAAATCTACAGCATCAAACACCACTTGCTTGATAATGAAACATAAGCCATTCGATAAAATGAATATACCATTCGTAATAATACTAAATAAGAAAAAAAAAACTCAACATTAAAAATAATTGATTTTGAACCTAAGGGTACAAAAATTGAAATATTCATTGTACAGAATTAATTGCATTTTTTATTCTATTCTTAATTCAATTTTTCTTAAATTTATATAATGAACACATAATTTAATCAAAAAAAAATTACATTAGGAAATCAAAGATATTAAACTAAAATGAGGTTTTTCAATATCTGACACAACATTCAGTAATTTTTTATGTTTGTCATGTGAAATGGCAAGTACCATTAACCACCAGATTTATCACAAAATTCAAATAAACACACATTCAGATGCATATTTGCAACTGTAGCTGCAATTTATAATATTATCATATGCTGCAGCATGTTTTTTAAAAAATGAAATTTTGATTAAACTAAGGTTAATTTTGATATTTTTAATGTAATGCTATCAATACTTGGGCTAAAATTATTCCTTACAGACTGGATTTAATATAGAAAAGAAATACATAAATTTTCTTCATATATGTAATGGTATGTAACACATGAAATGATATGTAACACAAAAAAAAAATGTATATAAAAAATTTATACTTACAATTATTAAACAAAACTTTTTTTTTTTTAAATAACGGCCTTACAAACTATAGGTTCTTTTTAATGACAAAGGAATATATGATGATAATATTACTTGAGCATATGATTGAATGCTAATTGTTACTTTATTAAAAACTGGCTCTATTTTTCTCACAATCAGTGAAAGTATTTTAACAGCACCAAGCTGGATAAGTAATTCACAAAAATGGTGTTTTTTAAAAAATTTCTCCTAGAAATATTAGATTTTTTTTTTTTTATTGTAATTAATTCAAAAATGTTGGTTATTTTCCACAATAGCAATGAAGAATTCACAATAAGAAATATGATTAGAATTTTCATAAATGCAAGATAAAAATCTCAAACATAGCTACAACATAATTTTAATATATATAAATGGGAGAAACACATTCAATACATACTGCGAGATTGTAGCTGATTGAGTTTCCTTACAAGAGCATCTTTTTATCATGTACTTTCAAATTATCTTTCTCCTTCTCAAGCCACTTATAGGTGCTAAGTATTTTGTCAGTAGAAGGTAATTTTTTTGGTGATTTGTACAACCTAAATAATAATATAAAAAAATTAATTCAGAAGTATCTCTTAGCAGATATACCAGAAAAAAAATTTTGATCAGCTATTAAGTAAGCACATTTTGTGGAAATTTATCATAAAATAATTTTATTTTTGTCATAATAATTACTGTCATTTCCATTAATTTAAATTACTATTTTAACAATTGTAATAATTTATTTTATCATATAAAATGGCGATGAATTCTCAATTAATAAATCAATATTTGAATAAACAAAAAACCATTTAGATCTTTTATATAGACTGCTTTCTATGTCCTTACATAATCCAATAACTAGTCCTTATATAGTACAGGTAAAAAAACAGTGTGATAAGGTGATTCAATAAAGTTTGAGGACCTTTATGTCTTACATGCAAAGGTTATGTTCAATGCATACACATACATTAAATGCCTATGCAATTACATTCAATGCATATGAAGTACAATATGCATTGAACAATCCCTTCATTTAATTTAAATGAAAGATATCTGAAGTACATAAAAAGTAACTCATATACATAACAAACATTTAATAACTCTTCAAAAATGTAATTTACTATTTATCAATTCATATTGACATATTAGCTTGGTACGGTCATTTTTTGCACACAAGGACTAATTAGATTGGGCCTATAATTTAAAGTGGATTCCAAACCACGAACAAATATCAATGCCATGGCCAGAATTTGAACCCAAAGCCTGTGATACCAAAGGCCAGAGCACTAACTAGTTGGCCATTAGGTGACCAAATATTCACATATTAATATTAGATTATCTATTAATATTCGTATAAATTTTTATCTTTATCTTACTTTTCTTGCAAACTCCCCATATAAAAAAACAAACCTTAAAAATTACTTCATGAAGATTTTAGCCACTGCATTTTACATGTAACTTTTTTTTTTTTTTTAAAGAAGCTTCAATAAAATTACTCATGAGTAATTTTTTGCTTAAAAATTTTTTTTTTTTCAAAGATGAAACAAGGAATAATCTAAGAACAATAATTCACAAAAATGAGGTGAAAACTTATGAAAGCTTCGCATGTTGAAAGGTAGCTATGCTTTTACAAAAGGCAAAATACAGCGCGAATCATACATCAGTATGAGTATATAAAAACAGCTTGAACTAAAAATTAAAAATATGTTCGAGAAAAAAAAATCAGCAACAGATCAAGATATTTTATATTTATAACAAAAAAAAATCGCAAATTCGCATTACTTTTTTTTAATGTGTTTTATTTCGTAACAAATAATTTAAAATTCTTTATATTTTTCTGAATCCTTAAAATGATCTTCACATGAAATTTAATTTATGAGTATTAAGCTTTATTTTCATGAAATAAAACCGGTAAATAGTCTTCTTTTTGTTTTATAATGATTTCTTTTAAAATATATCTTTTTTTCCCAGATCTTTTCTACTTAAATGTTCTGTTTTATCAAATTATTAAGACAAAAAATTCTCTTAAAAACTGAAATATGTTATTTAAGCTTAAGATATTAACCATAGAACAAAATTTTATTTGTATGTCATACATAAAAAAACAATCATGGATTTCCTGCAAGTTATCTGAATTACATTTTTTTTTTTTTTTTTTTTATTCCCCTCATAAAAAGTTAAGATTGTAGTTAATATGCAACTGCTGGTTATGGTACATGAAAATGTAACGCAAATAAATTAACCATATGAATATCTAAGCCAATTATATGAATTATACGAATTATACAGATAAATATCAAAATGAACTTCATCCCAATGAATAATATTAGCACTGAGCAACATCAATTAAGTAATAACAGAAACCCTAGAAATAAGGTTTTATAAATGTTTTCTAGTTAATTACGAAATTATCACATCACTTTGACCTTTAACCATCTCTTACTATTTTTTTTTTCTTAAAATTCAAAGAGCCCACTTAATGTGGCATTTTTTATTTATTTATTTATTTTAAGTCACAGTTTTGACAGATTTTAAAACTTTGCTACATTGAGTTACATCAGTTTAAATAAGAACACAGAGTAAAAATCTGAATTTAATATTCAATTTTTTTTTATTTTGCATAAACATCAAATGATCAAAGATATCTGCCATACAAAAAAGTGAGCAACTATAATAAAAAACATAAAATTAAAATATTAAATTGCAATCCACATTTTATTTGTATTTAATTCTGAACATTATACAATTGAAATAAATATCAAGCAATGACATTCTAAAACGTTAAATTTCTGCAGGAAATTGTTTAAACTGTAAAGATATTATTGAAAATATTCTTCTATATAACATATAAAATAAATTTCAAATCTGATACAAAAAAATATGCGATTTTAAAAAACATTGTACCAAATTAACTTATTAAACTTTACAATAATTTATTGCATTTAAATTAACTTACTAAATACTAATTTTAACTCAAAGATCAATATTTTTTAAAAATAAATTGAATAAAAGTAATTTCTTTGAAATAAAGATAATGGTCTTTACAAAAATCAAAACGGTATTAGTGAAATAGTTTTATTAGTCATTGGGTGTGTCCATTTAATTTAAATTTGCATAATGAGTCATAACAATGTGAAACATTATTCAATACATTCATTTTATAAATGATTTGCTAATATAAATTTATTTAATTAAAAAGTGAATCGTTTAAAGAGTAAAATATTAATTTTATTTGTATTTCAATTGAGATTAATTGTAAAAATAAATACTTCTTTATTTGTAAATTATTAACCATATTTAGCAAACTTATAAAATCCTCAGTTTATAAATAATAAGTTACTGTTATTGAGTACAAAAGAAATTTAGTTACCAAGATTCCTCATCTGAGAGCTCAATATCATCAACATCAATTAATTCGGATTCGGCAGCGGTCGAAAACTCGGATTTGTTTGTATGAAATGACTCAACAGAGGATTCGCGGTCACTTGAACGATTACTATCCTCTTCCTTTTTTTGCAGTTGATCATCGTTCTTTGTTTTGTCTGCCATCTCTTTCTTAATTTCCATACACTTCGATTATTTAAATTAATAGTGGCAATTTTCACTGATTTCTTTTCATCATATATATTGTTGATGAGCAAAATTTGACTAGAACTACTACCGTTTAATTCAACGATAGACCTCATTTAGAATAATAAATCAGAAAACAAGAGAAACAAATTAAAGACATTATTGAACTTTTTAAGCTCATGCTTATAAAATGAAGAAAATATTTTTAATAAAATTTAAAAACTACTTCATTAAATTTTACAAAAACAATACTTGCTACCAATAACAACGAACCTGAAGCGAGTCTCGCTTTTGAGTTGTTTATATGCTCCGACAAATTGTATAGTTTTATTTTTTATTATTATTATTATTATTATATATTTAATTCCTGTCTTTGGTTCTCATTACAAAAATTAGAAAAAGTGATTAAACTTCTGCAACAAGAGAATTTTATATCACATAATTCTACAAAATGAATTAACTATTTAATTAAAAAGTTAAAATAAAATAACTTGTAACCGTAACGGAAATTTCAATAACAAAACTTTTTTTTTTTTTTTTTCTATTGAACATGAGACTAGAACTTCACATGTTTTCGGTTGTGACGGCAAACTTGTCAAGCTATCGTATTCGGTATTAGATAACCAAAGAATGTTGGCAAACAGTTTACAAAAAGCATATTAGAAGGCGGCAGTAAATTTGCAAACGTCTAATGTTTTAATAAATTGAATTTTTTATAGCATTTTCACATGAAATTTTTGGCATAATAATATATTTAAAATAAATTCTTCCCTTAAAGTTTTAAAACAAACTTTTAATTTATTTACTTATTTGACGTATTTTGTAAAAATTAAATTGTTTGATTTCGTTCATTGTCTGTGTTTGTAAAGTTACTATTTAACTTATCTACAAATTTAATGCAATTACTGTATTTACAGTTACGCGGTTTTATAAAAAAATATTCCTAAAATGTGTGCTATGAAAGTTGATATTGCGTGGTCTCCAACCGAGTACAATAGGTAAGTTTTGTCTGTGAATAAGTAAATTTAAAATATAGAGCAGAAAATAAATTAAATTAAAATTACCATGGGGAGATTACCTTAAGTTATTGCTTGCTGTTTTAATCTATATCCAAGTGTAAAAAAATTTTTTTAATAGATTTTTTTAAATACATAAGTAAAATTAAAGATGAAACAATATAATGTATCAGATTTTCCGTCTCGGAGCAAATTTCATTTTCCAAGTATTAATATTTTTTTACCTGCTTAGTAAAAGAATTCTACCTGTCGAAAATTTCTTAACTAGAATTAATCCATTTAAACTCAATATTATAGACTAAAATCATAAAGTATTATTTTTTATAAAAAACTATACATTAAAAAAAAAAAAATGTGATAAAAAGTTTTTAAGAATTGTAGTGTATAATGCAGTAACTATCATATCATATTTTTTTTATATATTCTAATCTACATTTATTATTTTGTTCCTATAAAGAATTTAAGAATATATTTTTTCTAAATATAATAAAATTCAATTGTAATGTATATTTATTCACATATGAATTAACATTTCATTATTTTTTGTAAAAATTCATTTTTTTTATATATACACCTGTAAGCAGTAAAAGATATAACATTTCTTTTATATATCTGCATGAGGGTTCTGGCTTTACTAAAATAATTGTATTTGTTGTATTGAGTCAATATTTTCATTATATAATATAAATTATGTATGTTTTGTATATTATATGTTTGGCTTGTCTATCTTGTATATGTTCATGATAAAATTTTCCCGTTATTCAAATGATTATTTTATATTTTGTTTTTATTTTTTTTAAATATAGATTTATTACTGTTGGAACTGATATTCAGTTATATGAAGTTGAAGAACTTAAAGATGGAATTGTAAAACCCTCAGGTAAAATGTGGAATTCATGTTATATGCCTATAATTTTGACACAAACTGCTAGCCTATAAAAATCAAATAAGACTCTTAACAGCATAAAGCTATATATATATTACATTTAAGTTTTATGCTTTATCAGCATAAAACTTTTATATATATATATATATAACTTTTTCTTTAAAGTTTAATGTAATGTTTTTCTTTAAAGTTTAAATATCTTATTTAATAAATATGCTTAAAAAATTATTAAAAATTCAACATTTTCTTTTTCTGATAAAAGTTTTGTTTATTCAATTTTTGTTGTCTTTCAAGAACAATTTATTGTGCATTTTGAATTAGATATTGGACAAATGTTTAATAAAATCGTGTTTTGTATTTTCAATCCAAAATCTACTGATTTGTTATAAATTCTTGCACTTTTATAAAAAATATCATTCTTTTTGTCTTGTAATTAAAATTTACTGAATTTTAACAACTATTATTATTTTTAACTATTTCAAAACTAAAAAAATATATATTTGGTATTTTTCTTTGTGCTATATTATGACATCAATTTATTTAATTTTTTAATTAATATTGTAATCTGTATCATATTTGCATGCTAATATTATGCTAGTTAAATTTTTCTCAATAATTATATAATTGGAAGATTATTATTATAATTGGAAGATTTATTGTTTTTAAGCCATATTTTTAGTTCTTGTTATAAAAATTTTGTTAAGGAGAGAGGGAGGGGTTAATCCAAGCAGATTCATAATTATAATGGAAAGGTCTGATGACCGAGTGGCTGGTGCTTGGTACCACAGGTTTCAGGTTCGAGTCCCGGCTGTGCCATGGATGTTTGTAGGGGTTTGGAATCCACTTTAACCATAGGTCACTGTCCAATATGATCATATAGTTTTTGTGGGGGAGTAGTGCTACTTGCATCCATAGCATATCTGCAAGCTACACATGTGGTTCCCTGGGAAGTGCTAAATGAGTAACAGTTCAGCCCTTGCTTATGGCATAAAGCTGTCTCTGTATTGCCAGCTGCATTAGAGAAAAAAATACTTATTATTATTATAATGAAAGCTTCTAGTCTTTTATTATATCCCGTAATAATTTTACAAAAACTTCTAATTATTTTTTAATAGTATTTATATGTAAAAATTTTAATACTGCATTAATAGGACTTATTTAATTTCAGCTATTGTGATATCAGATTCTTCTTGTGCAAATTTGATAGCATCCAGTTCAGATCATCAATATCTAAAAGTAAATGTGAATATTTTTATTAATATTAAATGAGATAATCTGTTAGATTATAACTTATGTTGGAATTTTTTTATTAAAGATATTAATAGATATCAATATTATATATTTTTATAGTGTTTTCATGGTATCCAAAGCTGGATCATCCTCTACTTTTAGCTGTTGGAATGGCCAATGGACGAGTCGTGTTAGAAAGGTAAATAATTCATATAATCATTACAGAATGTGCACGTTTTCATATGAAACATATTATTTATAATTTTTTGCTGTTCTTGTACAAATAATTTTTAAATTAAATATAATAATTTTTCAGCTTGGATCCTAATAGTTCAAGAGATGCTGAAATAGTTGGCAGAGAATTCAGTTAGTATCAACATTTTATAAATTTTTAAATAATGTATTTGTCTTACTCATTTTACTCTTCTCTTATATAGAACATATTTTCTTGTTGTTAAAGAAGGATTTAGATTTTTTATTTCTGTGAAATATTTTTTATTTTTCTAATTGATTAATGCATTTTATTTTCCTGAAATGCCTTTATATAAAGCTTGAATGTATATTTTTAATTTGATCAATATACTTTTCCATGTTTGAGATCATCTCTGCTATGTGCTACTACAAACTACATTAACAATAATTAATTCATATGTCTTAAATATGTTTTTACTTTTATTTTCAGAGCTTATAAATTTAAAATTTTATTAAAATCTTTTTCAGGTCTGCTTCTAATAGTTACTCAAATGTTGTCTGTTTTTTATTAATTTCTATTTAAAGTATAAATATTTATAAAAGATGTAGTCTTCTTTAATACTTTATATCTTCTTACAAAATACTTTAATCAGTATCTTATATTCTTTGATTGGAGTTTTCATAATTAACTGTTAATGTCACCTGTTGTAAAATGTAAACTTTAACAATTTTGATAATAGAATATTAATGACCACATACATTGCGTGCCCATAAAATACAATATGAATTTCTACCATTGCATGGTATCCATTAGTCAAGTTCATTCACATGCTCTTATATGTTATATTTGATTTAATTATTTACTATATATAGGTCATATACTTTATTAGAGGGTGCAAAGGAGACAATTGATTTATTGGCAATTAAGATTTAAGTTTAAATGGGGTTTTGTGAAAATGGTATGCTTATGATATTTTTTTTTTTCTGAAAAATGTATTTATATACAAGTATAACTTTTTAGATTTATGGAATATACTTAAATTTATTTTATATTAATTATATGACTATATATATTCTTTTTAAAGATAAAATGTATTATTTAAAAATGTTCAAAATAGTAGTTTTATCAAATAAAATATATAATTCAGGTGAAACTATCTATTATTTATCTTAAGAAACAGTTTTGAAAAAGTGTTTCTATAAAGGCAAGAATGAATGTTATTATTATAGATCTTATTTTATTGTTAAACCATTGTTGATAAGTATTGTAATATTTAATGTTTTTTTTTTAACACTGCTTATTAACTTTCTTTCTAGTACCTAAGCAAAGCAGATCTTGTAATTGTGTATCTTGGAATCCAACTGAAGCTAATGTGGTAAGAAAGTATAGTATATTCAACATATTATGTGTATTATTTTATTGTTATAGGAGACATATTTATAAAAAAAAGGCCCAATTCTTTATAATTCTAAGGTAAAAATTATGTTTGTAGTAGCAAGCACTAAACTTTTGTGTAATACAGTAATAACCATGATACAAAATCCTCCAAATATGAGTTGAGTCAATTCACTTCATGCAAAAAAGCTAATGCTTCAAAAATTTATCAAAAGCTTGATCCATTTATAGATCTATAATGAGTAAACGATACAATTCCCTGTACTACCCAGACAATTCAAAGTTTCAGGTGAAAACTGTTTAGTAAAAATCCTTCTTGCATTCTGTAACTTCCACTTTTTCCTTTCCTTAAAACCTTTTTACATCTTTGTGTATTGCCATCTATAAAATGTAAAAATCATCAGTGCTAAGCTTCTTTTTACTCTCAGGCTACAGATTTCTATGTACAGTCTAAGAAAGCTTGTCCCTCAATATAAAAAGGGTTTACAGGGTGATGAGTACAACCAAAAATGATCAAGGTACTTATGTATTTAGAACCATTAATGTAATTTTTGCTTCATTTCTTTCATTTTTTTTTAATAAGCTGACATTCCCCCCCCTTGAAATGTAGCTTGTATTGGGTTATTTTATTTAAAATATTTTATGCAAATTTAAAACTATGAAATAAAAAGTTATTTTCTTTTGATAGTTACAATTTGTTTATATATATTTCGATTACATATTTTTTAATCTTAGTTTTCTTTTCATTTGTTTCTAACAATTTGATAAGTTGATAATTTCTATATTTTTACTGATTTCATTCATTGAAAATTCCTAATAGTGTATTATAATATTCATTGATTGAATAAAAATCCTGTTTTAAGTCTTGCCTTTTGTATTTTTTATTAGTTAATCTCGGGATTGGATAAACACAGAGGAGATAATTGTATACAGGTTTGGGATATTACCAGATCGTCTTATATTCCCAGTGCCATAGATGCTGTGACGAGTTTTGATAGACGATCAATGTTTACTTTAGATTCAACTACTGTACAAAAGTCTATCTTAGAATTCGGTATTAAATTTTTTGCATTTAAATAAGTTATCTAAATTTTTAAAATTATTTTTGCAAGATTTTTTTTATAACTATACTTATTTTCTAAGGTCCATCTGAATCTGCACAATCTATTCATTGGTTTCGCAATAATCCTAAATTGTTTGTATGTGGTATGAGTTTGAAGCATCTCAAGCTGTATGATACAAGAGGTAAGTATATTTATATTTGTGTAATTTAATATAGGCTAAACAAATAATAAAATGTGTTTAAATTGAACAGTATTCTGTACATAGAAATTGTTTCTAGTAAAATAAATTGTAAGCATTGAAATTGTAATATTGGTTGAATTTTGTGAGTCTGTGCATTAACTTATGAGTTAATACAACTAAAATTAAACGTTATAAAATTCGAACTTCATTTAACTAAAAGTCAAACATGTTTTCCAATTTTTTAAATGTGTAAATCAAGATTTATAGTTTAATTATATTAAATGTTGTCAAATTATTTTAAAAATCCATTTTTTTCCTTAAATGTACTGTGTAGGATATGTTGTTTTTTGCAAGAACTTCAAGCTAGTAAAATTTGCATTCTTTGAGTTCTATTTGTAGGATTAAAGTTGCTGTAGAATCTCAGTAATCTTTTCTAATAAACTGATTAATCATATTCATATTTTCTTCCACTGCATGTTTTTAAAACTTTTCACCAGCTGCAAGAATGTTTTTCATATAATTTTTTTTTTTTCTTGCCTTCCCTGCTCAATACTTTACTAATTAGTGTATATAATCTAGAATTCATGGAAGTAATATAATATAATTGCAAGAATAAAATGAATGAGCATTGAAAACATGTCTATTTTTTTAAATGTCGTGACAGAGAAAATTTAGGAAATGGACGTTCAACAATTAAAAAGGAGATTATATTATTTGCAGAAATCATGGCACATTAAATGTTATTCTTTCCTGCATGAAATAGAAATTAAATACTTTACCATAAGACTTTACTTTCTTGAAAGTTTTTAAAAAATTGAATGTATATGAAAATAAACACATTTCATGTAGGCATAATGTTAATTAGAAAAATTAATTTACAATTCTATGTACTGTGTATTAAATTTTTCTATTTATTTTGTAATGGAAAGATCTGTTTGAGTCAGTGGTAGTCCTTATTAACTTGGATTATTCTGTATAGATATTCCATTCCAATTTTGCATAGATATTTTTGAGTATTTGTTAAAATTTATGGAGTTGGTCATTTTTATTACAGCCATTAGAAATAATGAACTTAAAAAATTTTAATGAATTATTTTTATTCATTGCATATAGAAAGGTGAATTATGGGTATCGAAATTTGTTTCTACATATATATATTTTTTTCCTTATAAGGCAATTTTTCTTTTTCAGATGGAACTAAACATCAAGAAAGTACTACTTCCAAAGCTGTTTATAATTTGTGTGTTGATCCAGACGTGGAACATAGATTAGCTTCGTCCATAGATGTAAATTAAAAATTAGTTATTAACAATTTAATTATTTTAAGATTCTTGAATTCTTATTTTTCTGTGTTCAATAATACTAATTCATTGAGTGACTACCTTGCATATTAATCATATTAAATTAGTAGTGATAGCATAAGAATGAAAATAATTTTTTTTTTTTTTTTTTAAATGTCTATCATAATTGCATTATATGTTTAAAACCCTATGTACTGATGAAGATTATAAACCATTATGTGACATCTTTTTTCAAATGTATCTATAAAAAAAAATTATAATGTGCAATCTGGAATGGGGTGGTTTCAGAAATTAAAACTTATTGACCCTTTTATATCAAATAAATAAGTTGGTAAACATCATTAATAATAAACTGCCAGTAAACCATTCTATGGAATTCAGAATTCTAATATAAAAATATATATTAAAATCAGTTTTAATGGTGAGTTCAAAAACATAATAATCTGAAATAAAAATAGTGCACACAAGGCATAATAAAACCAGAAGCAAAATATGAAAATGGTGTCAGATGCAAAAAAAGCTGTGATGTTGTTTTCCATTTGTAATACTTTAACAATTATCAGAGGCAATAAAAATTAGTTTTTATTTAATTAAAAAATTACTACTTTTTTTGTAATTTTTGACTACTCGCCAGATAAAATAGTAAAGGTCCATTTATTTTCTTTGAATTTAAGTTTTATAGTTTTCAAAGGTATTATAGCATTATTATAAATGCTTAAATTGCAGTTTTATTTAATTTTTAAAAAAAAAAATTAGAATTTTTTTTTTATTATTTGAACAAATTTTAAAAGAACAGAAAAAAATATTAAAAGACAATCACTTACCAGTTTAACTTGAAAATATTTATAAAAATAAATAAAAATTATTTTAAGCAACATGCTAATGAAAGCAAATGACTACTGGAGAATTTTTAAATATGCAATTTTACATTGGGAGAAGTATAATTTTCATTTAACTACAAAATTTTCTTAATTTTTTTCTTTAAAACTTTCTTAATAAAAATTACAATTCAGTGAAGAAAAATTGTTTCTAAGTATTAATAGTTTTTAAATTTGTAAGTGTATAAATTTTTTTCTCCCCAACGTCAAGCCTGTGAAATTCATTACATGCTGTTCTTTGCTTAGAATCAATTTTGTTATTGAATAGTGTGCTTTTATTAACTAGTAATGCAAATTTAACAATAAAAGTGTGAAATTCATCTTTCTCTCAACCTTACATTGGGACAAGCCATACACCTCTATGGCTATCAAATTTTTGAGTATCCAGAAGTGAGGGAATGAATTAATGTCAAAAGAAGGAGTTGAAAGCTCAGACAATACAGCAGTGTAACAAATAATGTCAGCTATGAAAAATTTGGCAACTATAAAAAATCGCCAAATTAATTAATTTTGATCAATTTTAAAAAAAACAAAACATTTTGGTGGATCTAAGCTTTGTATTTGAAATATCTATGCCAAGTTTGGTAAAATTTCATTGTAAATTGAGGCTGTACATTGGCAAATGCACACAAACTTCGAGAAATTTATGTGTATTACATATATATATATATTTTAATTAATAAAACTCGCAAATATCCTACCAGCTGATAAAATAAAATTTTTAATTTTTAAAGAGTCATAAAACTAAAATTGATATAATGCTGCTACTAATTTAAAATTTTCCTTTCATTCGTCTTTTAGGTGCAGTTTTTAAGTTATGTATTGTTTTAACTTTCATCCTTTATTTAATTTTAATAGCAGTATAATTACATTTAATTAGTGTTGAAGTATTAGTTATTATTACACTAATATATATTTTATGGATATTTTCTATATATTGCCACTGTCAATTTTTTTTAACTTAACTGAAACTTTTTTTTTATTTTATTAATATTGCAATCTATTTTATTCTGAATTCATAAAAATTATCGAAAACACAATTTGATGTAAAAAAATTTTTCAAGATAATATGTGCTTTATTACATATTTCAACGCATATCATCATAATACTTTTTCTACTTATGTATGCAGTTATTTTGTTTTTTTTTTTTGCAGAATACTTTTCTTTTGTGGGATGTTCGAAATTTTGAAAAGCCTGTATCCTTTATAATTTATTTAATTTTATTATCGAATATAAAATTATTTTGTGTACTGAATAATTTTACTTCTAAAACTTTTTTTATGAATTTTTGCCTTTTCATTAGAAAAGCTAATTTAGTTAGTATTTTATTATAAAATAGAAAAAGATGGATAATTTTTTGAGACAATACCTTTTATAATTATTTTCATATTTAGTTTAGTGAATGTTTAGTAGCTTAATTTTTTTTTTCTCATCTTTAAATAGTTTTATATTTCTTTATATATATATATATTTATATGTAATTAAATTTAATCTTCATGTAAAATTTATAAGTGATGCATAAAAATATTCATTTAAACAGCTTATGTCAGAAATTTAAATTTATATAAAAAAAAAAAAAAAAAAATAGTATTTAAAAATATCAGTGGAGCAAAATGATGAGCATACATTACTTTATATTAAATATAATATTGTGCAGTGTAAAAAGAAATTTTTTTTCCTTAATTAGTTCTTCAGGTTGCTACTTTTAATAAACCAAAACCTATTACAAAATTATGTTGGTCTCCAACTCGGTATGTAATGTTTGTTTGATTTACTTAATACAAATCTGTTAAAATTTGTTGTAGTAATGATTTAAAATGTATAATTTGTGTACTTCATAAAATTTTCTTCTACTTTAAATTCATGAAAATTTATCTTAACATATGTCTAATTAAATCTGTTTAAATACTTAAATGAAGTATTTAAACACATTTAATTAATTGACTTTATATATCTATTGAATCTATACATATTATCCATATATTAGTCTTCGTAATTTATGTATATACATGAAAGTTATTACCAGGTATTATGCAGTTATCAGTAATTTTTATATAATTTTGATAAGATTAATTTTTAAAAAAAAAAACACAAGTCCAATACAATAACTTGAAAAAAATACTTAATAAATTATGCAATTTCATTCACACTTGTTAATTCATTTTTCAGTATATTAGAGCTTCCATGTTATCATATATATAGGAAGTATTTGAACATTCCATGTACTGTTAAGGAATTCTGGTCAAATGGAATTACTTTTGTTGCACAATTCACAACAGCAACAATTTTTAATTAGTGAATTTTTCTGATAAAAAAATATCACTATGCAAAAATAAAAATATTACTATGCATAAAAAATTAATAAAAGATAATGTTCTTTACAAAATCTACCAAATTTATATTTGAAATAAAAAAATGTTGCATTTCATTATCATTTTGCTGTAAAAAATATTACGTTTATTTTGCTTAAAAATAACTAATTATACAAATTTTTTTCCTTGTGAAATTTAGTTCTGCTCAGAATTAACTAGACAGAATTCTCAGTTTCATGATTTTAAATTATAAAACATGCTAGCATATAAAAAAACGTACTTACTTTACAAATGTAAATAAACATTTATATTATAAATTGTGATCTTTTAGGTCTGGAATTTTAGCTGTCTTATGTAAAGATTCTTTTACCATTGATGTATATGACATACAATCTCCAGCTGGTAATGATGAAGTTGAACCTGCAGTCGTAGAAAGAAATTTAGAACGTAAGTCATTTATTTAATTCAATAATGTAAGAATTTTTACTATATTTTTTATAATTGTATATATTTTGCCATTATTCTCTTGGGGCATCATTGTTTCATCTTAAGAAAATGTCTAAATTATAAAAAACTAAATTTATTGAAATTTGTTTAAATTGTGAAAATTGTTTTGCTCAATGTTATTTATTTATATTTGTGAGTGTCTTATTTTAGGGTTTTTGCTTTGTATTGAATATTTATTTCTTTTTAGCCTTTAGTTCTCAATCTATAATGTCTTTTGCCTGGCATCCTTCCAATGAAAATAGAATGCTTACCATATCACAGAATAATCAACTATTAGACTACACCATTTTTGATCGTATTACTTTGGTATGCATGATTTAAATTCCTGGATTTGTATGATTTTATTTATAATTTTAAATTTTTATATTGTACATTTGTTATTATTTCCATTAATTAGTTTAATGTCAACTGGAAGTGTTTATTGAAACATCTTATTTTCCATGGAATGTTGGTGTTCCATAGAATATTATTTAGAAAATATTGCTTTAAGGATGGAGATTAGATTGGTAGGCATAAAAAAAATTAGCTTTTCTGACTCATGGCAGCTTCATACCTTTTTTTGTCATTGATTTAACATTTCTCTTTGTAAGATTCTTCTTTTTCCATGCTCTGCTAACAGCTAGTCAAAATACTTCTTAATGGTTTATTTTGACAACTACTCTCACTGGACACCTAACAAATTTAGCAGACATAATGCTTGCTTCTTGCCAATTACTTTCCAAATGGTTATAAAATTTTAAAACAAAAACAGGACTATTTATTTGCTTGTTGATTTCATTTGGTTTTCTTCACAGTTTGCAGCAACCTTTAAGCTTACTCGTGTATACTGAATGTAGTACATTATATGGATGTTCAATTAAATTTTTTTATATTAAATATCATATTTCTATAATATACATTTATTGCCAGAAACTTAGCAATTTAATGTAAAATTAATTCTTATGTTTCTATTTGTAAGATTGCATTAATTTTTTTTATTTATATCCTGTGACTTCAATATTATGAGTTTTTTTATTAATAATAATTTTAATTCTTTTTTTTTATTTTATGAAAGATTAAGCTAATAGATATTTTAGATTTGTTAAGTTAAATCTCTATACATTATTTCATAAAGCTATTTAATTTTAAATGTGTTGTGTTTAGAATTGGTCTCCTACCTCGGAAATTGTCTGGACTTATGGTAGGAAGATTCTACAATGTGTTGATAGTAGAGATGAATTTTATTCATGTTTGAATGATATTTCTGTGAAAATGAGAAAAAGAGCTTGTCAAGGATATGGATTGAAGGTAATTTTTTATTGCATCAAAACTATCTGTAAAATAAGATATTTTGGTACTTGCGTATTGTAACGCCACGGCAGCTACACACTTGGCGGTTTTTAATTGGTGCCAATCTACACTTAAAATTTTTTGTCAAATCATAAAATGTATAAAACACTTTTATTTAAAAACAAAGTAGTCAATTGTATTTCGGTGGAAAATGGGCCGATATAGAGTTTAACATAGATTCAAAACTGTCTCTATTTTGGGCGCATTGGCAGCTCTTTATTGGCGCATTAGTGCAACTTCTGCTGCGGTGGAGTTAATACACAAGTACACCGATATTTTTATAGTCTTGTTTAATAAATGACTTTTTGTATCTCACTGTAATTTAAAAAAAAGATATTAGTTGTTTAAATAAATAATATTTCAAATACTAAGAAAAAGGAAATTAAAACTTATCTTATAAAATCTTATTTTTACATCCACCTATTGCATTTGTAACTAAAGTCCATGCAGGTAGTAATGACCAACACAAATTTTTTTGTTACCTGTGTAATGTACATGCTGATTGAATTCATATTCATAATTTGTATATTTATGCTTATATATAACGACTTCTTACAATATAATCCTGCATTTATGATGGGAGATGAATTAAGTTATCAAGAAAGAAAGAATTAATGCTTAGTGATCATATGAAAATTCAATGTGTGCATCATTTTGTAAAAGGTAGTCTTTGGTTAGTTATATATTTAGTAAGATTACTGACGTTATGAATCGTACTAAAATTAAATTACTATTAATTATTAGCGGTGCCTGCAATTTCTAAGAAATCTGGGCGATCTCTACAATGCACTTTCTCGAGGGAATTTAAAAATTCTACCTTGATTTGCATAAAAAAAAAAAAATGGATTTGCTCCCATTGAGACTAAGCTTTATTTATTTATTTTTTTTTAGTTTATTATGCATGCAAAAATTTTCAATAATAAAATTGTATAATAAAAGTAACTTCCATTTTAATTTTTAAAATCAATATTTTTTAATTTCTTATATCTACATTTTTGTATTATTATTTAACTTGAATTCAGATTAATATTTTTTAATATTACAATTAAATGTATCTCATAATACTAAATTTTATTGGGCAGATGCCAAAAATATGGATGAATGCTGAATTAGCTGATGATCCGAGCTTAAATGGTGTTTGGATGTGGTTAGATCATATCCTTTAAAATAGTATTTATAATAAAAAAAATTTATAAAATTTATTTTAAGCAAATATTTGTTTGTACTATTAATAAGTGAAATAAAATAAGAGTTAATTACTTTTTAATTAATTTTCTTTTGGTATATGCAATGACTTAAGTGTTTGATATCATAAGAATATGCCTTTTCAAATGTTTTTAAAAATTTTTATACTTTTACAAAATAATCAGTCAAAAATACAAGGTTAGACTTGGAAATTTTGTCAATGAATGGCTTGCAAATATGAGTAAGATTCAATTTGAAAATCAAGGATCACTAAAAATGGGTTGTATTAATCACATAATGTTTAATTATTGCTGCTATTTTTTAAATACATCGATTTATAATTCTTAAAAAAAAAAAAAATCCAATCTGAAGTCTAAATTCTTTGATGTTAAATGAATTTCTTATCTTTCATTTATAATTTTTAGTAATAATTTGTATGAAAAGGTCATCCTTAATAATATTACTAGTCAAAAGTGCAGAAGTAGACACCAAAAGACGTCATCATCATCATCGCCACCACCCAAAATACGAAGGCGTTCATTCTGTCATTTGTGGTGAAAATGGAACTTCTACTTTGAGTCAAAGTGAACCTTTGTCAGTAACATGGATCGGTATCAATTCCACGGAATGCAAAATTTTAAAATTTTCTAGTGAAGAGTATTTATGTTTTTACCTTTAAATATGTTTCTATGAAAATTAATATATATATGTAAATGAAAAATTTATTCAATGTGAAATTATTTTAAGTCATGTATAAATTATATTGACAGCATACAGAAAAAAATTCATCCCAATATTGAAAAAGAATAATAAAAAAAATTTTAAAGACAGAGAATAAAATAGATTTTTAGCAAGCATTTAAAAGTGTATTAACTAATAGAAAATGGTATTCAAGAATCTCCAGGTATATGAAGTGAGGGATGAAAATGACCATAACATCTACGACATCTACCATAATTTCCTGCCTATAATCTGTTGAAATGTACATCTGCCAGCAATTTGGCAAGCATATATTATGAAATTTAAAAACAGCGAAAACCATAAAAGAGATATGTGGAAAAGGAAAAAAAAACAATATTTTTCTATCAATATCCAATCTTCCAATTTACTAGAAAGATGAAAAATTTAATCAGCAACATAATTAGTTGTTAATTTAATATTTCGTAAAACATTTTGAATTTTCTGTATCATGTTTTGTCCAACCCTCTTCCATCAACCACAAGTATTTTGTTTCTTTAAGTTTAGAAAATTGTTTCTATTCTACAAAGTTGTGTGAATTTTTTTCTTATATAATCTGCATATTATTATACGCAGGAAATTACAGTATTTTTATAAAATGCATTTTTTATATTCATAGTACAAATGGGACTTCTGGCCCATTCAGTTAGTTAGAATTTGATTTTTATAAGCATATATTCAAGGAATTTTTTTCAGAATGTCAATAACTTTTTGTGTTATTTAACATGTTATCTACAATTTAATTTATGTATTAGTTTATAATTTTTAAAAAGCATCAATTTTTCACTTTTTTATTGTGTAGAGACCGAGCTTTACAACTATGTGGTTGGGGTGCTGATTTTGACTCCAATTCCTTTACAAAATTTCTGGATAGGTAATTTATGTTCCTACAAAATGTACTATAATATTTTATATATTCATTTGAATTATTATTTTTGTAATATATTATTAAATTTAATATTTATCTGATTTTATTACTTAAATTTTTTATTGCCTTCTTATTTATTTTATTTTTTTTATCTAGTAATTAAGAAATAAAAATAATCTTAGATTTTAATCTTTTCATATCACTAAATTTATTTACTCATAAAATTTTCCTAATTTTTCTTCTTTATACTTCTGTTCTTATTAGATTATTTAAATTTATATTTATATATATATATATATATATATATATATATATATAAATTTAAATATTTTTTTTTATATTTGTGTTTTTTTTACTTTATCTGTATTTTATACATTCAACTTTTAGGTTAGAAATTGATGGCCAATTTTCTAGAGCTGCTACAATTGCTGTTT
This sequence comes from Caerostris extrusa, assembly GCA_021605095.1. NCBI lineage: Eukaryota > Metazoa > Arthropoda > Arachnida > Araneae > Araneidae > Caerostris > Caerostris extrusa. The sequence goes on along the minus strand of BPLR01008098.1, from coordinate 52,346 downwards.
TCAATTTAGAGATAAGGAAAGCAATAAAAATACTTAGTAAAGGTGCCTTAACAAGGAGCTATAAAGGTAAAATAATTTTGAAATATTTTTAAGAATGAAAGTATCCCTATATTTTGCTCATAAGCATATAAAGTGTTTATATCTTAAAAATTTATGTAATAATAAAACTCACTACTATTAATTGCCTTTCAGATATGCCCCTTCAGTATTTTAATAATGTTTAAAAATATAACTTTGTGCATTACTTATTTCTATGAATTTATATTCAATAGTACATTTACATTTTGGGTCCTGATGGCCAAATGGTTATTGCTCAGTGCCACAGATTTCAGGTGTAAGTCCTGGGGGAGGGGGTGCCATGGATGTTTGTAGTGGTGTGGAATGCACTTTAAACTGTAGGTCTTGGTCTAATATGGCTGTAGAGCATTGGGCATTTTTACCATTTGCAAGAATGATGTAAAATACAATATATTCCTTTTGAAAATAAATAATAAAATGGATTATTGGCATAAATTGAAATTGTGTCATTTGAAGTTGGGAATCATTAGAAATATTTTTCTACTTTAATGTTAAGGGTCTGCAGATTTGAATGCTGTAGCTATGGGTCTCTCTGGATACACTCAAGAGAGAACTGCCTTATGGAGGGAAGTGAGCAATACCTTGAAATCAAATCTTATGGATCCATACCTTTGTGCCATGTTTACTTTCTTGACTGCTGAAGATGATAATTACGAAGAAATTCTGGTTAGTTTTTTAATTAGTTGCTTATTTACATGTTGTTGAAACAGTTTTTTGTTTAATTTTATGTTTATCTGATAGTGGCAATTTAATAACATTTTTTACTTGGAAAATCATTAGTACTAAGCCAATCTACATCTATGAAACAAAATGAATTGGTAAATAAATATCCAGAAACATAAATTAAAGTTGATTTGGGACATATTTAGAAGATGCAAATCTAAATCTTCCTCAATGTCTATTAGAAATATTTTAGGCACCCATAAAACATTTATATAATTGCATGAACATTTGATAAAGTAATTTAATTATTTTGCTTTTTTATCATCAGTAGAGAAACAAGTGTATGTTAGTACATAAGTATTAATAATTGTTAGGTTTGATTATTATTATTGATGTTGAAAAATTACTTAGATATATGTAAGTATATATTAGGTACTTCCTAGAACATTTATATTTGATGCTTCTTAAACATAAATGTCTGTATAATTATAAAAATTAATCATCATTGTTTAAATCTGTGATTGTGTTTTTAATTTAGGTAAATATTCATTGAACAACATCGAAATTAAATTTTATTTTCAGAATGAACAACGAATTGCAGTTCAAGATCGTATGGCATTTGCATGCTTATATTTAAATGACAGAAAGGTAAATGAAATATATTTTCTATAATAATCGTAAGTCTATTAAAAATATAAGAACATATTCAGTTAATTAATCAAGTTTTGAAATTAAAAAATGTTATGAAAAGGTTATTCATTGATAAATGTCACAAGTCCATTTAATGAATACTTTTATATAAAATATGATTTGTAAATTGTAACTCTTTTTTTTTTTTTTATCTAAATTTTATTCATAAAAGTACTGTGAGGTGTTGTTAAGAAAGACAACAAAAAACTAACTGCTGTAAAATGTAAATTTTTTAGAACAGTTTAAGACTTGTATTTTTTAAAAAATCCCACCAAGATATATTGATTTATCTTTTAGTATCTTTTGAATTTGTTACTTCAGTTTCATCAATTAGATAATTCTTTTCTAACATTGAAATACTTCATGATCATTTTTCTAAGGTATAACATTGAATTTAATATATACATATATTATTTATTATTTCTTTTGTTTTCTTAAAATATTTACCGTTTTTCATTAAAGCTTGCAGATTTCTTAGAAAGTTTAAGAAAACGAATGACTGAAACAGGAAATTTAGATGGCATTTTACTGACAGGTATGCATTATTTCACAAATTGCAATAATTATATCATGAATTTGAAAGTATTGGTTTAATTTTTTTTTCTTAAACCACTTTTACTTATGAAAGACTGGTCAATTTTAGAAATTTCACTATAAATATAATATAGTATATTTATTCTTTATTGTAATAACTAGTTATAGGACTTTTAAAAATGTAAATTGGCTGCAGTTTTCTGTTGGCCAGTTGATATATTCCATATCTTATATTCTATATTTCCCTGCCTTTAATGTACACATTATGCATGAAAAAAGAAAAATTTAGAATTTCTTAGTATGGATTTTTGTCATGATGGATTGTGTACAATCTATGGATTCTTTCTTCCAACAAAGATTTTACTAAGAGAAGAAAACCAAAGAATTTTACCTCAACTGTTTATTTTGTTAAATTCTTGACTCTTCATTAGCTTCTTCTTACTCCAAAATGTATATATACTCACTGTCAAAAGTTAAGCAGACAGACAAAAATGTTAAGTTCTGAAAGCCATTCTAAATTGGAAAAAGTTGTAATTCACTGCAGAGTTAGATGGAAGTGTTCAAATATGTTAATGAACAGTCAATCACGATTTTGTGTCGAGAAATATGAAAAAAAGAGGCATTCATATTAAAAAGCTAGTATTGTGAAGGTTTATAGGAATTGCATATAAGTGCTAATAGTAAGCGTTTAGATCTTTCATACATTTTGATTTCAAGACAGACATGTTTCCATGCCTCCCAAAAAATGAAGGGAAAATTCCGAGTTCGCTGGCGTGCTGTCAGATGAATTGAAGCAGGACAATTAATCGCAAATGTTACACTTTTCTTCGGCGTTCATTGTTCTGGGATTTCACGAATATAGAAACAATTCCTAACAAACCAAACAATTTTCTGAAGACTTGTGGCCAAGGGTTATGACTACACCTGAGGGCCTATATAACTACATGGGAAACATAGTCATAGGCTGTAAACTTTGTATGCAGAGATGGGGTGCTTACATACCCTATTAATTTTGGTTTTGTTTGTTTTGCTCTAAACATCTATTTGTAATTCTTTGTTTTTCATGTATAAGCATATTTGCTATTTTCCTGTTGCATTTCGTGTCAATAAAAACAATACTTGTCAAGTTTTCCACATTTTACCACTACGTGTAGTGGTAGCGAGTGTATATACTAATTTTTTTTTTTTTTTTATGATCAATATATCTTTCAATTTTATTTTGTAACTAGAGAGAAAGGATAATTTGTTCAAGTGTATTCTGTAAGTTCTACAACTTTTAGATCATATTAATAATTGACTGAAACTTTCATTTCTATTGAAATTATAAATATGACAATTTATATATATTTTTTATTTTGTTTTGAATTATATAATTTTTTTATATCATCCTAATTCTAGTGTTCTTGGTTGAAGTTTTCATTTACTTGACCTGTTTTTATTTTCATGGAATATGTCCAATAGATAGTTTTATTTTTTTTTTTTTTATTATGATTCTTATACGCATATAGTATCATTCCATTTTTATATTAGTATTGGTATCAAAATGTTATGGTTTTTAATATATTATTCAGAAACATAATTTTATTGGTACATAAATTTAAAAGAATAAAAAAACAAGCTCACCTGCAAATTTAAATCTGAAAATTTCGTAAATTGTGTAAAAATAGTAGTAAATTTATTATAACTAATGTGCTTTTCAGAATTTACAGCTTGATATTATTCCGCTTATAAAACCACTTTAAAGTGTTGACATATAAATGCATATTTTTTATAATCAATATGTCCTTCTTCACAGTTAAATATTGAAGTTAGACTGGTTATGTGAATGTTTGTTTGTGTGTATGTGTATGTTTCCGAATATGTGGGATTATTTCCCTTAAAAATTAATTTAAAAAAAAGCAATATGGTTTGTTTGTTTTGTTTTTTTAATTTTCAATTATAATACTGAGTTTCCCAAAAGTCCTGTAAGAACGCCATCCCAAATCTATGTAATGGTCCAAGGCGTAGAGCAGTCGCTCATTTCCGACTAGCCACTGAACATGACTGCCTACGAAACCATCTTTACAGACTCAAAATTGTTCCTTCCTCGATATGCACCCTGTGCAGCTCTGGAGAGGCCATGGACTCCACGCATCTACTTCACTGCCCTGCTCTGAGCAAGACTTTTCTCGCCAAGCGATATTGGGAGGCTAGAGATATGTTACTTTAATGAACTCTGTTTCAGCATGTTTTGTTGTATTCTCTGTTCTTTTTTATTTTTCGTTGTTCTTTTTATTGCTGTAACTGTTCATAATCTGCCATTGGAAATAAAAAAAAAAAAAAATATTTTACTGATGAAAATCTGGGAAACGGAAATGGTGTAGAGTAAAAGTTTTCTTTATCAAACCCCTATACAGTCTCACTTCACTTATGAATCCTTCTAATTATAAATATTCTGAATTCCACATTTTGATAATAAGCATTTAATCAGATTGATTGATTGAATTTTTTGTTTGTTTCCATATTGATGGTAATAGAGCTGATAGAATCATAAAATTTTAAACAGTTTTTAATAAAAATTGAATTGGTGGCAACAGTAAAAATAGTATTAAGAAGAAGAAATAAATAAATCTTTAAATATGAACAGAATTAATGAAGAGCATTAATCTCTGTTAATGAAGACATACCACATTCTTTAGGATTACTTTGTGTTTTATGTGGGAAGTTAAAATTTTTGAAATATTACAGGTTTAACAAATGATGGCTTGTCTTTAATTCAGAGGTATGTGGATACCACTGGAGATGTCCAAACAGCTAGCTTTATTATTTTGCATACTCTTCCTAGCCAAGTATGTAAAGATCCTCGAGCTAATGCATGGGTTTCAAGTTACAGAGACCTGTTGGATACTTGGATGCAATGGAAACAACGGTGAGGTTAAACATTGAATGTGTACCATTAAAATCTTGCAATTTTGTTGATAAATGGAAAAATAATTTTATAATTTCATCAACAAATCAAAAATTTATCAATAAAATAATTTAAAAATTATTTATTAAAAAGCATTTTGTTAGTTTATTATTATAAAATGGGTTTTAATTGATGAAAAATATATATAATATAATAATACTCTCAAAATTATACCATAGATGGGTGCAACAAAAATCGTTCAAGTCGGTGTACAACTTTAGATATAAATACATAAAATTTTTGTTTAATTTAGATCAAGGACATAAGAAACAGTTAAGAAAGAATATATTTAATAAAATTGCATTTTTTTAAAAATTTAGTCTATAATTTTCAGATGCAAATTCATATCAACATATTGTCATTTTAAATAATTAAAGTAATAAAACATTTTAAATTAAGTATCCATAAAATGAAAGGGAAGCTAATGCATTATATGTTACTCAATTGGTACTTAATAAAATACTCAATTGATGGCCTGCTTTCAGTCACATTGTAAATAAAAATGTTGATGCCAAAAACTCTAATAAACCGAGATATTTCTAGAAAATTTCCTAGAAAGGAAAAGAACAAAAGACAGGTAGTACACATGTATAATCACATGATATAATTGGTGGTGGACAACAGTACAGGTGGAGAAAATTAATAATCAATCTATTATCCTTAAATTAATATCTACTTTTTTTGTTTATTTTCCGTCACTTATATTATTTTCCTGTACTCCCAACTGGGCACTCTGCATACCCCAGATCTGGAACCACTGATTCAGAATATCGGTAAGAATTTGGCTTTAGCTGCTTTGGAGGAAAGAATTTTGGCATTCCTTAATTTAGTCATCATGATTTGAAATCTTTTTGTAAACTGACTGGGTTTCACACGTTTCACTTTATCCTTAAAGTCCTCCAGAAATCATTATTCCTCTCATAGTTGATTATGTTGGTATTTCAAAATTGATGCTATTTAAGTATGTATCATATTCTAGAAATTTCTATTCTTCTATAAATCATATTCTAGAATTTTCATTTACTCAGCTGAGAGACAAAAAATTTAAAAAAAAATATTTCTCATGCTTACAGTTCCATTTTAATAATACAATGAAAATCTTAGTAACATAAACTTTACTTTTGTGTAAAAGGTTTCCACTACATTGCATTTTGCTCTGTATGCTAAATAATATTTATGATAAAAATATGTATACTGTATTTAATTTTCAAATATGTTTAATTCTGCTTAAATTGCTTAGCTTTGTTGCTGATATTCTACCAATGCATATTGATTTTTTCTAAATATTTGCTGCATAATTTTATTTCAGAGCCTTGTTTGATGTCAATTGGTTTAGTAAAAATACACATGCCAATAAGCCTACCCAGCAGGTTTTTGTATGCTGCAACTTTTGTCGAAAGTCTGTTTCAAATTATTTTCAATTCCGTCCATCTGATGGAACAAGAGCAGTCCAAACTCCTATCACTGCCAATAGAAAGGTGCGTTTCATTTTTTTTAATTATTGAAATACGCTAACATGAATTCAAATGCATTTTCCTTTAATAAGCATGCCTATTCTTTTACAAAAATTTTATTTTATAAAAGATTGTTTGTTATGTTGTGCTAATGAATTAATTTGTTCAGTTAAAGAACTTTTGAAATTTTGAATAATTATTTCTTTCATAAAGATAATAATGTTCATGTTAGCACAATTGATTCATGACAAGCTGAATTGTACGAAAAATCTGTTTCTGTAATGGAAAAATTTTGTTAGCAGCTAATTAATTTTGTTAATCATTTGATAAGTTAATTTCTTTCTAGCCATTTCCAACAATACCACTCATATGAAGATTTAATGATAATTACAAGATATTAAGAGCGTCATCTTCTTCCTCTCCGACTGTACAAGAAAAATATAATTCTTTTATGAATATTGTCAACAAATTTTCCATTTCTGCTTATATTTGAAGTTTTTTTTTTAATAAAGTTCTGCAATATTCCATACATAATCATTACGAAGAGTTATACAGTAATTATTTGTTTTTCCCCAATTTTTTTCCATTGTCTCACTTCATCCATATTTTCTTACTTTTTTTGTCTTTCCTTTGTAAATCGTCCTTCATTCACTCCAAATGGCTCAGGTACTAGATTCTTCTTGATCTAATTGTATTTAAGATATTCTTTTACAGTATATTTTTTTTTTTGTAATTTGTCTTCATCTTGGACAGAGTCCATGATTCTGATCCATAAATTATGTTGGATTAATGAGTCTTGTATATTTCAAATTTAATTTTTCTTGTGGTAGTTACAGATCTGGATATTTTATGCAGTGAGACTAGTTTCTATTACCTGCAGCAGGTCTTAATTTCTGAAGTCATTTCAGTACCCTGTATAATTACTATGTCCAGATATTGAGACTCAAACTTTCTCAAATTTTAAATTATCATTTATATAGCTCCTTTTATTTTCAGTAATTAGGATCACATCATTTACAAAGGCAAAAATTTGAGTAAAAAATGTATTTCAAAAGGTGTAACACATTGTAGATTATGCATCCCTCAGCCTTAATCTAATACACAGTCCAGTCACATTAATGTGACCACCACCTACTTTCGACATCAACGTGAAATAACCAATCACAAAAGGCAGGTGGCAGCACATTGCAGTGGAGTGTATATAAAGAATGTCCTAGGGCATTGGAAAGCATTTCAATCGTTAATTACCTTGATCGAATTGCAATCGGTCCTCTCTGTCGAAGGTGGTTATTCTGGCTTTTGACAAGTGGTCACATTAATGTGACTGGACTGTGTATATTTTACTCTAGAAAAAGTATTTTATACTTTAATCTTAGTGGATGTTAATGTGAGAATTATTCTAACAAACCTAATAACTTTATCAAAACACCAAATTCAATGATAATTTTTAAAAGTTGTTTCCTGTAAATAGTATCATATTCTTGCTTAAAGTCAACGTAGGTATTTATATTCTGCTTAGAAATTCTCAGGGACATTTCTAATACAAACAGATTATCTCCTTTTCGATTCTCAGCAAATAATTTATCTTAAATTAGATTATTAACAGTCATTAATTTTCAGATAACATGCTGTCCAGGTTGCCGTAAACCTCTTCCTCGTTGTTCATTGTGCCTTTGCCACATGGGTACACCTGCAGGTTTGCATTGGCAGCGACAAACTGAAAGTGGATCAGGTATATCATTTATCTCTTGAAGCTAGTAAGTTCAGGGACAACAATTTATTGTATGCAAAACTATTTTAGCATAGTTAATTATTTAATGAGATAAAATTCCTAATTTGCATAACAGTATGAAATTGAAATTCTGCATTTGTTTTTGAACTAAAATCTTGGATAATAACCTATTACACGAACTATATGCTAATCTGATTTGAACTTTTATTTATACTTTGAGTTTAGATAATCCTTTATTTTTATTATCAGTATAAGGTACAAAAAAGAAATAATTGTAAATATAAATGAGAATAATGTTCCTTGTAATCAAATATAAAAAGTATTGTTTTCATATTTCAGAAAGGAAGAAAATGACAGATTTTTCTGATTGGCTGACATGGTGCCAAACATGCAGGCATGGTGGTCATTCTGTTCATATATTAGAATGGTTTAAGTAAGTTTTTAAATATATTCGTATCAATTTCAAGCATTTAGATGAGCAAATTTTATTATTATTAAATTAATGGTTAGAAGGTATTGCTGTAGGATCATGTTTTATAATATACAGCCTGAGTAAAAAAATTTTGGGAAAATGTAAAATGAAATAAAATGGATTCAAATAATATTAATTATTAAAGTTCATTGATAAGAAATAAATGCTATAAACATGATTTGCAAATACATAATTATGATAAACATGTGGTTATTTACAAAGTTAGTATTTCTGCCTGAGTAAAAACTTTAAGGCCACCAGTCATTTTTTAAAAATAAATATAATATAATCGTGTAATTACCATTTCAACTACTAGCTTGTGACAACGTTGCAATTTTCATATTTGTCATACGTTTCTTCGAAGTATTGGTGATCTTTGTGAAGATGGCGAAGGGTAAGAAGTTAACTGATCGTGAAAGAGGACAGATCGATGCTTTGTCTTCAAGAGGAATGAGTAGTCGTGCTATTGCGATAAAGATAGGAAGTTCAAAGACTGTAGTCAACATTTTTTTAAAATTGAAAGACAATTATGGTAAAAAGAATACCGGGGAAGACCTAAAGCTTTGTCCTCGCGTGAAGAAAGAAGTGTTTGCCAACTTGCATCTACTGGAAAGTACTCAACCAGGAAACTGATTCCGACGACAGGTTTAAAAGTTTGTCAAAAACGATTTATAACACAATTAGAAGGTCTGGAAGGTACACTTATACAGCAAAATTGACTAAGCATCAGTTACTGCAGAGACACAAAATAGAGCGTTTGAACTTTGGCCAGAAAGTCATGACCTTTTGACAACCAATGGATAGAAATTATTTTTTCTGACGAAAAAAAAAATGGAATTTGGATGGACCAGATGGCTGGAATTTCTACTGGCATAATATAAGAAATGAAAAAGAAATATTTCCCAAGCGCCAATTAGGTGGAGGGTCTGTCATGACTTGGGGCTGTTTTTCTTACAATGGTGCGGGCTCAATTGCATTCGTTTCAGGTAGAATGAATTCACAAGGATACCAAAATGTCCTAACAAATCATCTTTTGCCAAATGCTGAATGTCTTGCTGGAGAAAATTGGAAATATCAGCAAGACAATGCACCGATCCATTCGAGTAACAGCACAAAAAATTGGTTCCAAGTCAACAATGTTGAAACTGTGAAATGGCCAGCTAGATCACCTGACCTCAACCCAATCGAGAACCTTTGGGCTGACTTAGCAAGAAGAGTTTATGCAAATGGGAGGCATTTTACATCAACAACAGAGCTGAAATCTACTATCGAAGGTGAATGGTATAAAACCGACCCCACCCTTTGTCAAAAACTCGTTTCATCCATGAAAACAAGAATATTTGAAGTAATTCGAAGTATTGGCTCCTACACAACCTTCTAAGAATTTGTAATTTTTTTCTTATATGTTATTTTCTATGTTGGCCTTAAAGTTTTTACTCAGGCTCAAATATTCATCTGTGTGTTCTGTAATATTTTCTAATAATAAAATGTTTGCAAATTAATTTTTCTACTTTTTTACTTTTATTTAAGCTCAATAATTATCAATCAAATGGTATTTTAATTCCTCAGTTTAAATGTTTCCATTTTCTCAAAAATGTCTACTGGCCTTAAAGTTTTTACTCAGACTGTAAAATAGCCCTTCTAATTCTCATGTTCTTTACTGTTAATTTTAAAGACCCTTTATATTTTATTTACAGATTCTAATTTGCACAATTTTGAAAAATATATTTATAAACAAAGATAAGGATTTTGTTTTCTATTAGTTGGGTGTCCCTTTAGTTGGAATTTGAAATCAAGTTGTTATATAATATTTCATCTGTTTTTTGATGTCACTTATACAGAACTTGTTTCAAAAGCCCAAATGCACAGTAATTCACGGGATACATTTAAATGGAATAGTTTCATTTCTTCCAAATATAGAGAAATATATTTAGAGTTAGAACTGGTAGCCTTATCTTGTTAGAACTTTAAAAAACATATCTTTTTTTTTTACTCTCAGAAAATTTTGATGGGTTTTTTCTATAGCAATCAGAATTCATAAGGCTTGGATAAATTTATCTTTAACAAAATCTGATTTAAAACTATCGTGATAGTTCTTTGAGATATATCTGGGTTTTTTTAAATTCACCTTTCAATATTGATTCATTGTTTAAACATCATCTGTTACTGTCAATTATGTAATATGTTAAAATAGCAATAGTTCAACCTAAAGAAATTTTTTAAATATATAAATTGTGTTATTTATAAAAATTTGATGCTGTAAAATATATTCTTCATTAGGCACCACAATGAATGTCCAGTTACAGGATGTATGTGTAAATGCATGACATTAGATGCTACAGCAAAATTGGATTCTGAAATGAATAGTTGATATTTGCTTTATTTATTTTCTTAGAAAAATTACAATGATTTTTTATGAATTGTTCCAATAAACTGTTTTGATAGAAAATGTACATTCTTTTATTCCATGGTTACATAATTAGATATATGTTGATCTGCTAATACTATCAATTCATTATATAAATCTAAATCTGGAAGGGAAAAAAAAATTTTAATAAGAAATTACATTTATAATATAATACATTCATCAATTTAATTGTTTAAAAGTTTTTTTTTTTTTTCTCTTGGCAACAGTTAAGTAAAACTTTCAAGAACATGAATAATAAAAATTATCTTACCAAAATCATCAGTCATACGCTTAGGAAAGTTAATTATTTTCTCACATTGTAGTGTATTATTATTTGAGAGAGTACCTTGAACTTCTACTATACCTTCTAATAAGTCTTGAACCTGTACATATTGAAATATAATTATTACATAATACATGACAATTTAAAAAAAAAATGCATATTTATTAACTAATATCAAATGGCATGATTTTTATGCTTGAAGTAAATTACATACAAAATTTCACTGTAATCAAGTTCTGTATGGAATAAATCAGCTTTGACATAGAATGCAATTGAATTCAATTAGTTTCAATGTAAAGAAATGTATGCTTTCTTATATCCTTATATATTATTTGGATCAATTTATCTAGTGTAAATGCTGTTGTATATTTGTGTCATTTTTACTGTGTATAAAGAAAAACCAATTCCAAAATTAAGTTTACAACATTTAATAGTATCACAAATATTTAATACAATCCACACAAAATCACAATGTAATAAATACAGCACATGATTAAGATGAAAGAACACATAGAACTAATTATACATCCAGTATAGAAAAACAGCCTTGTTCAATTTTAACATTTTTATTGAACTCCTCATGGCTGATTTTTTTTTTTTTTTTTTTAGTCACTTCATTATAAAAAGATCAAAGTAATTAAACTATTTGAACATTGATAATAGAATTTTATTGATATCAATCTTGGCAAGACCAGTACATACTTCATTACGGTTCATAGCAAAATTATTTTTCTAATGATCCATCATTAAAATATACATTAAAGGTGTTGTATTTAGTACACATAAGCTCATTGGACAAAAAAAAAAAATTAGTGTGCCCTCGGTTGAATACAACTGAGGACACACTATCTCTTAGTGATCATAAAGCAGGATCGGTAAACTAGTTATCAATTTTTTTTTTGTCAGTTGAGCACGTGACTTGCCTACTACATCATCTGTAAATCTTTAACGACCAATTTTTTGTCTTGTGAGCTTACAATGATTATGTAAATATGTGCTTACAATTAAATACAAAAATTTATCATATTTTTAAGTAAAATCCATAGAACTATATATTTTTCAAAAAAGAGATTTGTTTTTAACAAAAAGCATTGGTCAATCCGTAAATCAAGGTTGATAAAATTTCATGGATTTATTTTGTATGGAATTTTCATTACAGAAACATGCATAAAATAAAGATGAAACAATACCCACAATGCCAAACTAAATTATTATAGAGTTCTTGCGAAAGAAAAATAGTATACTGAACTTTATTCAAGAATAAGATGGTTTGATTACTATTTTATTGTCTCATTTTTATCTCAATAATATGAAGTAACAGGTGAGTTAGACAGTCATTAAACTTTTCTACAGCTTAAATGAACAAATGATTGGCATTAAGCAACTGTCTTATAATTCCATAACATAAATAGTATTTTCTAGAATGATCTTACTGATGTAATCATTGATATTTCTGTTATTGTAGGAACCTATAGTCTTGTATAAGCTACAAATCAGAATAAGGTAATTTAAAATCTAGTCTCATGTTATAAGAATTTTTTTTTTTTTATAATTAGGCAAGGTAATAAATAATTATAGTGCAAGTTTTAACTCTTTAAGATTTGTCATTAAATGAATTCTTAAAAGTAGATTGAACATTTTCTATACTTCCAAGGTCAAGATATCCAAAAATCAATTTAGTATTCTTAAGTTAATAAAATTAATTCCAAGAACTTGACAGATTTTTCTGTTTTAATAAAGAGTTGCAAGACAGATATTAAAGTTTCACATTTCTTGATACATACAAATGCCAATTACTGCGGATTCTACATAGATATTAAATAAAATAAAAATTTTCGATTAACTGAAGATGAGAGAAAAAAAAAAAATCTGTAGAAATATTAGTTATTTTTTGCCTATTGTTTTCCATCTAGATACAATTTTGGAACATTAAATGGTTATGAGAAAATTGAGTTAACTTTACAATAAGTAGAAAATTTTAATAATTAAGAAAATAATTTTTGTTCTATAATACATAGAAGTAAATATAATATAATTACATTTTTCCTTTAATATAAAAAAAAAAGGTAAGTTTTTAAATATATTTATATCAATTTCAAGCATTTAGATGAGCAAATTTTATTAATCTGCGATCTTTATTCAGAGGGGGATAAATAACATTCATATGTTATAAATTTTTTTGCATTAATTATTTCAAAATGCTGTACATCATTATGAATAAAAAAAAATTGTAATTTTTTTTTTCCTGTAATAAATACGTTCAATATGCGTATAGATAATATTAAATGATATCTACATTAACCACATTATAACGAAGACTTTTTATCCCTTTCTTAATTGCTAATTACTGGATTTTATAAATTGCAACAACAGTTATGAATATGCATCTCTATTGATATGAATTTTGTTGGAAGTATGTTTGGCACTTACACTCTCCCACCCTACTAACAATACTCTTCTGAAATGCTGCTGAAGTATCATTTCAGATTGGCTTTCTACGCACATACATACACTTTTCATGCAATTGTAAGAATATTTGATTTGAAAAAGTCACAACTGATAACAAAAAATTTCAGATGAATGATGATTAAACCAAAATTTGTATATGTTGAACTTAACTCACTCATTTTAGTTTTGATTAATAATTAGTATCAATAACTTAAGTATAAAATAAACATATTAAAGAACATATTAAGATTTTAATATATAATTAAAAAAACCAATTCAAAAATATATTCACTAGTAACATATATATATATACTATTTAAAAAAAAAAAAAAAAAAAGGCACTTTTCGGTTAACGGAGCTCTTGTTGCCAACTGTGATATCCTACAGCTTTATTGATATATATATTTCTGAGCTTTTTATTTGTTTCATTATTTAAACATAGACAAAACTAATAAATAAATGATTTATGGATTTTTACAGCATGCATCAAAAAGGGAAGATATATACTATATTATTTAAAAATAAAAATGTGATTTCATTTCCTTTTTTAAAAATTTATATACATAATTTTTTTTTTAAGTTTTAATTTAAAAAAAAAAAATTGATAATGAGAAATGATAAAGAATCTTTAAATAAAGTTTTTCAAGTAAAAGTATTATCAAAAATTGTATTTTACAGTTAATGAAGCACTAAAATAGTGCTGCAAACGATAGATCCTGCTGATAGAAAAATTTATCCAATAATGTTGGATTTATTTATTTTGGAGTAATGCACTTTCATCAGTAGAAATAAGTTAACTCCAGTAAGAAGTGAATCCATTCAAAAATATCAATCAATGCGGGTGATAAGCATGCATTACAAATTTACGAAAGTCAATGCATTACTTTCTTTATCATTGAAAGGACTCAAAAATAGCTAAATAAAATTGTGGAAGCAAATTCTAACACATAAAGCATCAACCTAAATAAAACTGTGTAAGTCAAGGAAAGTGCTTAATAATAATAAAAAATGAAACATGACATTCTTGTGTACAGTGGTGAATATTCAGCAGAATTTGACATGGAACTCGAGTTACTATGTCTCAAAACTTTTATTGAAGACATCTAAAATTACATTTCAGAAGGAAATATAATCCACGCTGAATAATGGATAACAAAAAAAAAAATATTAGAACATGCAGGATAAGAATACTTTACAGTAAACCACAATTTGTTTTTATTAATCTATAAACAAATAGTAGAAACAACTTATCAATACTTAAATTTTTACCTAACTGTATTTATGAAATGTCAACTGAATAATAAAACACAAGTATTGAAAAAAAAATAGGTTGTTAAAATACCTCTTTGATTTAGACATCAAAATTTATTTTGTATTTTTATTATCTCCCTATTTCTTGAATTATTGATATGTTAAACAATATAATTGACATATTTATCTCTGGTTAGATTTGCAGTAATATTTGTTTGGCCAAAATGGTATTCCATTAACCGAAAAATTTTAAAAACACTATATATTTCCGTGAATAAGCTGAGAAGTTTTAGATCTTTTTTAAAGCTAATTTATGGGGGAGGAGGGCAAGTATATGGGGCCACTTCCAAGCAGTGGCCTCTGATAATATGTCCAAAAGCACAACCATGAGTCTTGCAATATCTGAGTACATGCTAACTCAAATCTGTACCAAGTTTTTATTGCGACAAAAAAATGTATATATTTTTCCATTAGCTAGGTGCAGGAGTTAAATAAACAAATATCACTAAATATAGCATGTATTTATTACTTTTTATATTTCTAGGGTTTTTATTTTTAGCTTAAAAATTTTTTTTTTAATGAAACAAGCTATTTGTTTTAAGAAATTGATATAATTTTTGAAACTGTTTATATTGCCGGTTCATTATGTCGTCACCAAAACAAAAATCGTATCTACAATCGCTATGTTTGAAAGTTGCCAAAATTTATTTTAAGAATTTTTTTCACTCATCTTTTAGACAAAAAAGTAAGATTCTAGCACAGATACCCCAGAATGTATACAAGACAACAGCAGAATGGAAAAGTGCTATCTTCAAATAAGGTTATCAAAATTATAACAATCAGCATTGATGTCTGGTGTTTTACTTCTTAGCAAAATATTACCCGTTGTATCTGCTTTGACAACATTTATGCTCTTATGGTAATATATTGGAATGCGACAAACAAAAAAATTTAATTTCGGCTTATATGTGGATTTTGAGTATATTTTTTGTAAAAAAAAGATTCTTAGCTTATATTTAGAAATATATAATATTTAAAAAAAAAAAACAGCACATTTCTGGCATGACAAATATCTCAGAATTCGAAAATAAAAATTCTTATAATATTTCTGTACAATTTAAAGAACTTTCAAGTTATATGTTTTTAAGTTATATGTTTTTAAGATATATATTATATATATTTTTTAATAATCCTATAGTTAATGCATAACTTTAAAAAAATTATTCACTTAAATTAAATTACAATTTTTATGATATTAAAAACATAAGCTTTAAAAAAATACATAAAATTTTCACAATAAATTTTAAACTATCAATTAGTATTACTTGAATATTTTTTATTAGTTTTTAAGATGATAAAAAACTGTTAAAATTATTTATAGCAATTACTTACTGGTGCTGCCACTGAAAACCATTTAACTATTAGGGAAAAAAAGCAAAGTTTCAAAGTATAAATAAAATTATTTATGGTAAAAATTAATGATTTGGCAATCTTTTTCCCAAATAGTTAAAAGGTTTTAAAAATATGCACTTTTTATTTTCATCATTAAAAAAATGAGATGACAAATTAAATAAAACCCAAATATTATATAAATAATTTTAAATTAAAATATTCACAATAATATTTCTGCTTTTTGGAATGTTCATCACGATGTGATTCTTCCCAATCTTCCAGCTGGCATGTTCTTGTACAATAATAGCGTTGCTGTACAAATTTTTCAATTTTTACAACGGCCACACCTTTTAAAAGTCTTAGGCTGTACTTCCTTTTTTCTACAAAAAGCACAAGTTTTTAATTTCAATTTTTTTTCAATGCTAATACCAATAGAGTCTTTATTATTGGAATTACCGTTGGAATCTAAAGATTTTTTAATAATATTAACATATGTAGAAAAGTCATCTGATACTTGATCCTCAGAATCTTTAGATACACCATTATGAAGAGATTGTTTAATTTCAGAGCCACTTAGTTCTTGAGAAGATTTTACATTTGAAACACCTATAAGATTAAAAAACTCATCTACAGTACTCTCACTTTCAAGTTGATCGTTATTAACATTTGGAGTTGACAATTTACAAATTTTATCTTTATCTTGATTTTGAAGCAATTGAGATGCAACTGCACTAGATTCAGCAGAAGGATTAACATGTTTCACATTTATTTCTTGCTGAAAATTAATTGCAGTGTTTGAATCTTTTACACCATTTACAAATGATGCACTAGTAATATCCATTCCTTTCTTTGAATTTTTAGAGCTTTTAACAGCCCTTTTACTATCACAACCTTCACTAAAATTTATATGCTTATCAAAAGATGTTGCATTTTCTTTAACATCCTTATTATTACAAGGCTTGCAAGTTTTCTTGTTATTTTCATTATCAGTATGAACATAGTCTTTCACACATCTTTTATTGCTACTATTTTTGCAACTTTCCTTGATATTTTTATTACTAGAAACAATTTCTAGACTTTCTTTCATACTTTTACCATTACAACTTTCACAATTCTCTTTAGCAGTTTCATTATTATATTTTGAACTTTTTTGTTTAACATTATTGCTATTATCGTTAGTTTCGGGACTTTTAGTATTACAAAAGAAACAACTTGTTGGTTTAACACATTTAACATGCTCCTTGCAATGTTTCTTTTTACTCGCCCAGATATCTTTTGCGATAATCTCACAGGTTTTAGAAATTAATTGAGCTTTTTTAACAGTTTTAACCTCATGCCCTACCATAACTAATGCACTACCTTTGCATTTACCACTCTTGCAACTAGAAAGCATTTCATTGAATGCTTCCGATTTCTGTGAGTTATCAAAACATTTGTAGTCCTTCATTTTATCTTTAGTATTAACTTTTACAGATAAAAATCTATGTTTGTTTATAAACTCATTAACTAATTCCTTATGATTGTTTTCATTTAAACTGTTGTTTGCATTATTTTTCTTTTTCTTTGACTTTTTAGTTTCTGTTTTAGGTCCATTTCTTCACAAACTGGTGAAGATGTTGCACTATTCTCTGCAGTAGTATGACGCCCAATATATGAACCAGGAGCTACTACACGACCAAATACAAAATCTTCAGTACTCACAGCTACAGATGCCAATAGTCTTTGTACTTTTTTTGAGAGATCAGTCTTTTTATGTTTTGAGGAATTCATCAGTTCGCTGAAACTGTTTTCACACATGTCTTGAAGCCACATTTGATGAGCATGCTCATACATAGACCAGCAATATTCAGAATCTTCATAATCTTTAGGGTCAAAGAAATACCTTCTATTTAATTTACTTCTTAATCGCTTTTTAACTGTTCTTTTCTCTTGTGTTGATTGTAAGCATTTCGCAGATCTGCATTATGATAAGCACAAAAGAAATCTTCATGACATTCATGTACATCACAGGCATTGTCCTCTGCATGGACAAAAAAGTCTCCACATCATCAAATTGCGACTGAGCAAGAGTAGAAACAGAGCGTTTATTAGATTCTACACAAGTAAATATTTCAACACTAATATTTTTCCATGGATTGGTTTCATCAATTCTACTGAAATTCTGTTGCTTCACACTTGATTTTTCACAGGTGATAGAACAAATTTTAGATCCTTCGCATAAATAAGGTTCAGCACACTCACTGCTATGTATAATTTTAGTACGACAATCAGTATGAACAGGACATGACTCACTGATAGGTTGTATAAGTGAACAATGCTGAATGACAAATTGTGGTGTCATTATTATTTTGTCTCTAAACAATTCAAAAATATTCATGTCTTTTGCATAGTCACAACAATTATGAATTTCATGGTTATTAAAAGTATTATGAATATCACAAGTGAGCAACATTTTAGGTAAATCATCCTTCCAATAAGTAGCCAAATATTTATCAAAACACGTAGGAACAAAATTGGGTTCCTCCCAATGATTACGAGGCTTCCAATAAAACACAGTATAGTCAATTTTATTAAGATCTTCCTCAGACAAATCAGGCTCATGAACCCATTTCTTTAAAAGACAAATAAGTGCACTAATAAATTCAAAATAGATAGTGCATACAAAACCCATAAGTGGAACAGGAATCTCATCCTCTAAATCAGGTTTTCCCAAAAAGGGCTCGAAAGGCCTCTCTGCTTTCCTTAGTATAGAAAGGGTTCTTTGTTAAGCTATGTTCTGGTAAATTGTGAAAATGCTTTGCAGCTATAAAAATATTATCCATAAAGTGTTTCACAGTGCTGTATGTACCTTCTACGAATTGTCTATGGATGTATATAAAAACAAAACTCCAGAGTTTATTGTTTGTGTCATGATGATAACAAGTAGAATCGACATGATCTCTAAATGTCAATAAAAAGCGTAACCAATATGCCTTGCCTTCTTCAGTCCACATTCTTTTAAAGGCAGGTAAGTGGCTATTTAGAAAAAGCGAACTTTTCTGTATCTAGATTTTCATCAAACAGTTCACCATCATCATGACGTAATTTAAGAGCCCGCATCTTAATATATTATTCAAGCACACAGTAAATAAATGCTATATAAAATAAGGCTTCACAGATAAATTAGATCCAACTTACAGGTTCTTGAAGTTGTATAGTCACAATATGGTTGGAAGATACTTTCATGGTGAATTTTTTACCATTAGGCTCCAACTGAAAAAAAATGCACAAATTATTTACATTTAACTACTCAATACAAGCATGCTTGTTAGAAACATTAGAGAAAGCATTCTAAAAAATAATGAGCTTTTTTTTTTTGTACATTAGTGAATAGAAGTTTTTAAAGATATAACTTGAAAAGTCAGTTAAGTTACATTTAAAGATATAGGTATAGTTATGTTTTATGACAAAGAATATTTAAGTAGTTCAAATAGAAAAAAAAAAGAAAAGATTGCCATTAACATGTCAACAAAATGAGATTTCATTTAGTTATATATTTATGTCATTAATCTAATAATACATATATTATGACTTATGGCACAGGATGATATGGACATAATTATGTAATAAATAGAAAAACATACAACAGTTTCCAGCTTATAATCTGTAATCAGAATTTTCATGAATAAAAAAGATTCTGCATTATTTATGAATGATTTGCTCTCAATTTGTTTTCACTGACATGTCATAAATAAATAAGATTTATTTTCAGAGTTTATAGTTAAAATCTTTAATTAGAATAATATTTTTTAACTTTAGATAATACTTTTCTTACCATAAAATTAAATATATATATAATAAGGGAAGATAAAATATACATTGAGATTATATTAACCGAAAATACAGATATTTCAATGCAATTAAAAATAAGATTTCATTGCCAAATGAGAAAATGAAAGTTAAAGGCATAAAAGAAACAAAGCTTTAAAACTCATAAACATACAAATCTGAATGGGACAATTTTAGATATCAATTTGCTATTGTTAATTATAATTCGAAAAGAGGAAAGAAAGGAAACCATGTGAATATTGGAAAGAAACAAGTTCACACCAGAACTATTCAAAAATATATTCACAAAGAAATTTTTAAGAAACTAAAAAATAATCTCATGACTAAATCTGAAGACAAAAAGTGGCAATATATTCAAGACAGCAGAAAAATCTTTAACACTACACACACACACTTATAGCTGTTGTTTATATAATTGTAAACACACACACTAATTAATTGTTATGACAACTACTAAGCTATAAAGTGAAAAGCATCAGCACCATTATTGGCTTTTACTAATATGAAAATTAAATGTTCTTCGAAATTTATTTTAGTTTTTTTAAATTAAAAAAAAAGAACTTCATTTGTCATTGTACTACCTACCAACCATGAGGAGAATGAAAAATACAGCACATCTATTTATAAACAATGGTGCCATATTTTCTCTGAAATGTTAATAAGCGTATCCCATATTTTATACATCATCATTGGTTAGGCAAAATAGGATGCACCAAAATAAGATACAAATACACAATCTAGATGATAAGGAAATAAAGAATGATATCAAATTATCAATTTTTTTCACTACATACAACTTAGAGAACCAGAAAATTAAGAATGGACTGTGTTTAGTACATTCATGGGTTTATCTATTTCATAAAGAGTAATCCTTAGATGACTCTTAAAGTGACATTGACTCCTGACATGTTTAAAAGTGATGTAATAAATTACTGATTATGGTAACCTAGATTCTTAGTATATTTAATTGTCCTTTTTAAAAAATTAAGATTTATTTGTAACATATTTAAATTGGTATTTTATTTTGATTTTCGTTTCTCTCATGCTAATTTTTAAACATGTAGATGCTTTTATGTGATATGTTCTTTGCTATGTTAATCAGTAACACAATATTTGGCATGCAAAGGTAAAAAATGCTATTTAAGAATTTGTAAAAAAAAAAAAAAAATTAATTTTTTTAAAATTCAATATTTTATATTCATAGTTCATTAGGTTTATTTGTTTTTCATTCCATTTTTAATAGTATAAAGGTTATTGTTATACGTAAAGTTAATGCTGTATTTAACTTTGTAACAGCTTATAAAATTATATTAAATTATAATAATTTTTATTATATTAACTATCTTTGAATCTCTTAATTATATTAATAATTTATCTTATTTTAGCCTAAAATTATATTAATTCTCTAAGTTTATTGGTACTTTCTTAATATTACAGTCCTGTAATAAAATGCCTATATATGTTGCTAAATGGACAGTAGTCCTAATCAACTGCAATCATAAACATTCCCATTTGCAGAAGCTCATCTTACCAATCATCTTGGAAATTGAATAACAGCTGCTGTATTAATAAGGAAGTACCAATATACCTAATGTTTTTGGGGGACTCTCTGATATAGGATGCCACATCAGCAAAAGGTGACGATAATCAGGAAAGGCAACTTGGATCATAGCTCGTATTACGATAGTCTCTTTTTTTTTTTTTTATGGTCAGCAGTATAATTAATCTTATTTGTAAACATGTATTTAACCAGTGTGTATATAGTCATGCTAAAAAAATAGTTACCTTTTTTTTTTCAATTACTAGAAATTTGTGCTTGTGGTTCTGTACAATTAAACCGGATTACAGAAGTTTATATTGTTTTTTATTTATATTTAATATTTATTAAGCATTATATTTTTTAGCCTAGATTTATACTAGCATTGCAGCAACCTTACACCTAGTTTTTTTCCTTAATTTTTTTTTTTTTTTTTTTTTTTATGACTGGTTGTACAATTTATAATTGATCTCATTTTTAATCTTTAATTAGTGTGCATGATTGCTTTTACTTGTACTCATGCTATTATTTCTACACATGCTACTTTTAAATTGATAATAACTATAACTGTGTATAATTAATAGAAAACATTCTAAATTGATTCATTTCAATGTGTTATCACAGTTTAAAATTCTGGTAACAGAAGACATTGCATTAAAATTTATGGAGAAAGTGAGATCGATTTAGTCACAATATTCTCCATGCCCTATATGTGGAGAGAGAAATATGAATGAATCATGAGAGAACAAATTTTTGTTTCATCTTGAGCCACTCAAAGCAAATTATTTTCAAGAAATAATTCACCTGAACTTGAAAAATGTATTTTTCATATCATTCATTTTTTTTTTACAAATTCTATTTCATGTTCTTTTATTAAAATCTAACACCTTGAGGCAATATTATAATGTTTGATTAAAAGTTTCTTAAAAGGTGAAAATATAATAGAAGTAGAATAACAGTGGATATTTTCTTCGTAATGTCAATAAAAATAACTTAAATTAAATTAAATGATTAATTTACATTTATTTTATTAAGAGTGGTTTTCTTGTAATAAATTAGGAGGTTGAGTTCATAAGTTTGTAAGATCAGAGGTATTAGTAATTGAAATATCATCTATTTTCATTTATCAAATGTGTAAACATAGCAATTAACAGAAAAAAAAAAAAATATATGAGTACTTTTTTTTTCTCTAATGCTAGGGTATTGGGTAGAAAAATGGGAACCTGAAAATCCCAAAAATGTAGAGAAGGAAGGAGGTCTGGCAAACATTGCAAAAAAAAGAGGTAAAAGGGGAAAGGGGGTAATTGCCAAAAAAAAGGGGAGACATTTTATAATGAAGTTCTTCCGTTTTATACGTATATATACTGAATTTTGATTTTCAAACAATCAAAATTTTAAATGGAATCGAAACTGAAAAGTTAAATGGAATCAAAACCGAATGTACATTATTAATACATTCAAAGATAAAAAGCATTAGAATGATTGAATGAAATTTTAAATAAAAAAATTTAACTAGAAAGGTAAACAATATAAATATTTGAATTAGTGAAAGAAATGAATTTAAATGAAACCAATTTAATAACTTTTTTTTTTTCTAATTCAAATATTTATTTTGTTTACCTTTCTAGTTTCATTTCTTTATTTAAAATATCATTCAACCATTCTAATGCTTTTATCTCTTGAATGTATTTTAATTTTGATGTAGTTTCTGTTTTTGATTTCATTTAACTTTTTGCTTTCAATGATTTAATATATACAAATTATTATGAAATAATAATATAATGTGTAATCAATATTCGGTGAATAACATTCATAACATACTTTAATAAACTTCTTTAAAATTATTCACATATTTCAGCTTAAAACACAAACTGATGTAAATAGAAGTCAAACAAGTTTTCATAAAAATTTTATCAATTTAAAAAATATTTACAGAATACATTTAAAATTAAGAAATATTACAGTCATAACTACTCACTGTATAAAAGTAAATTTTAAACACTGCAACAGAAACAAATTATTAAAAAAAAAATAAATACCTGGTCAAATTCACCGAGCACAGTAACTGGCTTTCCAACATGTTGGGATAGAGATGAAAAAGCAACGCGTTTATAAACCGGTTCGTTCATTTTACAAAGAATAATCAACCAAATAGTATAATTTGAAAACAAAAACTCTTTCGGTAAATAACGGGAAACAAACAACCTGCCACCTGTCTAACACCAGTTTCGAAGTCAATTTCTATAGATGCGTCCCATATAAGTTGAGATGATATGGTACAAAGAAAACTTGGCGGCACTAATAATCGATATGAAAATTTATAATATCGATATGTTACAATACTTTTAGTTTCGATGTAAATTTCTGAACTCTTCGAAGATTTGGAAATTGAAACTAACATCTAATACTCAATTTAATAAAAATTTAAGTTCGCATTTGAGCAGAAGATTCAAGATTAATTAAATGCGAACTTAAATTTTTATTATGATTAGAAACTACCAGTGAATGGATTTTATTCGCTCTGGAGGACCAGAAAAAAAGTAATAGTATCTTTTAAAGACTCTAAGGAGCACGGATTTTTGGACAGTTATTGCTATAAATAATTGACAGTATGCATAATATCACTGATGCACTTAGCAATACAAACTTCAGTCACGAAATTAAAACGTAACTAAAATAATATTGGGAACTTAAACTAAACGGGTAAAAAAAATTCACTCATAAAAGTTGAGTTGAGCTTTGATCAGTTAAAACTTTTATTTTATACTGTTTCACTGAGAGCATTGTAAAATAATAATTTTAGTAACTTGTATATGAAGTATACATCAATGCATTATTTCGCTTTCTTAGAAAATTATTCAATATAACAGATTGTTGAAAATAATTACAAATGTAAATATTTAAAACATTTTGATTAGAACCTTTTATGGTTTCCAACCTCTTTCGGTGCAATTTCTTCATCACATTCCTATACAAAAAATGGATGCTTTAGTCAGTTGACTTCAAAGTTTGTTCCATGAATCTTGAATCGCCCTACATATCCCATATAATAAAAACCCCATGCGCCTGACTAAACTTCTTTATTTTCCAAGCAAGAATGAATTCTTCACATGAAGAAATTTCCGAATCTAAATTTTTCCCTTCACACGCACTGGCAAAATTTTGCAAAAATCTATGACGATCATTGAAAACAATTAAAACCTGGTACAAAAATCAAAGATTGGATCGGTGATTTTTCAAGTGATTTCTAAAACGTCAATTGATCAAATATCATGCAGGTTCATTTCCACTTTATTTATTTACTTTTTATTTTCATTTTTAAATTACTGTTGTCTTGCAGCAGGAAAACAGAAAATTTTATGTAGAATTAACACCGATATCGTTATCTAATTTTTATATTACGCTGATCAATTGGTGATAGCGAGGGTGCTATCACTGCAGAGAATAATTTTTGTTACTGTTGGATCATGAACCCGCTACTTAATTAATCTAATCTAACCCACTACTTAATCTAATCTAACCCGCTAATTAATCTAATCGTTCTAAAATTTGTTGCCACATGCACACTAGTTCGGAATAGTTATATGTAACCAAAGTGAAACAATTTTGCAATACATTTTTTGTCTCCGTATAAATTTTATTAAACAGATTTGCTATGAAATTAGAGTTTCATAATTTTTTTTTTTCTTTCTTTTAAGTTCATTTTAAATTTCATATTAAATTATTTATATATATTAAATAATTATTAATATTACATTATTAAATTTCTGAAAAAGAATAAAAATAATGTAGTCTAATTTTTTTAGTTTTGCAACTTTTGCAACTCATACAGAATGAATCGACAAACTTGAAAATAGGTTTGTAAATTTTTCCCCTTATAATCACGAAATTTTTGCATATACAATGTAATTCAACGATCATGGGACAAACTTTAAGGGGGTGGTACAGCATATTAAAACATACATTTTCGTATAGGAATGTACGATCAGAAGTGTGGCGGCTTTGTAAAGGTTGCGTAGTGTTATTAAAAATCCATACGGCAAAATAAAAAACGATAATCAATTTTTACATTTACAACATCTTTTATTTAATTTCTAACGCCAACTACGTTCTGTTTTCATTCTAGCTGGAAAATTCCCTTTTTAACAGTGAAAGTAGAAGTTAAACAATTCTTACTCCATTTTTCATCAATAGGTGTCTACATCACTCCCCTACCAGTAACATCATTGTTGAATAAAGATGTCGAGTGCCTGAACGCGAAGCGTTCATCTACTCAATGGTATGTGAAGGCAGTAGGAAAGAAAAGTCATGATAAATAGATAATAGTAATCGTATGATGAGAGAAAAAAAAAGAAAGTAAGAAAAATGTAAATCATCGGTATGAAAACGTAACAAGAAATTTATGATCAGTAAATATGCGTTGAAGTAAAATATCTAAAAAGCGATAAGTGAGCAGGAAATTATGGTGGTTTGAGGCTTCGATTCCATTTAGAAGTAGAGAAAGGATACTTGTATTTTCCATTCAATTGCGTAAATATAGTTTGTGCCTTGATGAGAGGATTTTCGTGAGTAGCAATGGTATTGAAGAAATTTCTAGAAAGTTTAGTAATATAGTTGTCAATAGAGTCAATTTTAAATCTTGATGAATTGTAGAGTTGCGGACAAACCAGGGTGCTCCAGTGATGATACGAAGAAGTTTGTTTTGAATAATTTGTACAGATTTCTTGTTAGATTGTGCAGCTAGACCCCAGATTGGGGCAGCATAGGTAAGGATAGGCCTGAGAACTTGTTTGTAGAGAAGAAGTTTGTTTGACAAAGTTAATTTAGAAAATTTATTAATGAGTGGTAGAGTGAGATAAAATTTTTTCCAACATTTTTCTTTGATTTTTTTGAATATGAGCTCGAAACGTAAGTTTATTGTCTATAATTAAGCCGAGATATTTAATATTAGTCGCCCATTCAATTTGTTGATCAAAAAGGGAGAGATTAATATATGGTTGTCTGGCGTGTCCTTTTCGGAAAATGATAGCTTGAGATTTAGAGACATTAATTGCGATGCGCCATTTAGTTAGCCAATCCTCTAGGATATTCAGAAAATTTTGAAGAGTATTGATGACGTAAAGAATAGAAGCACCTTGGGCAAGAGCAGCAGAATCGTCAGCAAATAGGCAAGTGGAAATGTTAGTGCACTGAGGAAAGTCGTAGGTAAAGATATTGTAGAGAATAGGACTTAGCACGCTTCCTTGAGGTGTACCAGCACAAATACGACCGATTTTGGAGAATTTATTATAAAGTCGAACTTGAAAGGTTCTATTTTTAAAGATAATTTGTAATGATAAGTGTGATCCAAGTTGGAAATTGAAGTTTGATCATTTTGTAGATCAGTCCATTGTGCCACAGTCGATCGAAAGCTTTTTTGACATCTAGAAAGACACCTCCTGTAAAAATTTATAG
This sequence comes from Caerostris extrusa, assembly GCA_021605095.1. NCBI lineage: Eukaryota > Metazoa > Arthropoda > Arachnida > Araneae > Araneidae > Caerostris > Caerostris extrusa. The sequence goes on along the minus strand of BPLR01008098.1, from coordinate 25,176 downwards.
TTATATCCTTCAGTGATGATATTGGTGACACGTAGAAGTTGATGACAAGTTGAGTGATGTTGACGGAATCCAAATTGTTCTGCTGGAATTATGGAATTTTTATCGCAAAAAGAAGTAATATGTCTCACCAAGAGTTTTTCGTAAAGTTTTCCTACACAGCTAAGGAGACTGATGGGCCGATAATTTTGAGGAAATTTCCTATCTTGGCCAGGTTTAGGGGAACATGATGATATTTGCTTTTTCCAGATAGGAGGAAGTAGTGATATTTAGTACAGCTGTTGTAAATTTTTGCAAGATGAGTAATGGCATTAAGAGGGAGACACATTAAGGCTTTATTTGGAATGTTGTCAGGTCCAGAAGATTTCGAATGTTGAGATTTTTGATTAAGTTAACTATGTCAGATGGAGAAAAAAAAAATATTGTTATGATAATTTTGATGATCAGCTAGAAAGGAAGTTACTGCATCTTCAACATGCTCAATTTGAGAGTAATCGCAAGGTTCAGTGTTTTCTTGAAAGGAGAGTTCAAGGTTTTCAGCAAAAGAGTTCGCTTTATCAGAAGATGAAAATATAAGACCTGTGGATCCAGCCAGTGGAGGAATTTTGGGATATTTTTGGTAAAATGTTTGTTAATTTTGAAGAGAGAATTATCTTCTGGATTTAGGCCTAATAAAAATTCATTCCATCTGTCATTTTTTAATTTGTGAATCATTTGCTTTATTTCTTTTTGAAGCTTGTTGACGGATTGCTTGAACGGAGGAAACCTGGTATCTTGCCATAATTTACGAATTCTCTCGTTTCGAAACAGCCAGAAAACTGGCAAACATGAAAGCGATAATAGACGTTCCAATTGATGCATCCCTTTACCGAGAAAAGATCTTCACCACATTTCTAATTCCCGATATTCCGACAAATATATCACTTGCAGATTTTGCAATAGAATTGAAAGAAGAAAACTTCTCCGTTTCAGAACTACAGCGATTTGCAAGAAAAAGAGCAACGACTACCCTTTCAACTCCCGTATTAGTCATCATTTTAGAAAAATCTTGTGCAAAAACAACAAAAATTGTGCTCTGTTTTAAGTTCAACCCCATCAGCGCAAAAAAAAAAATGTCATTCCTATACTCATCCTACTGAAAATTGTAAAAATTCAATAATCTGTGAATACTGAAATGAACAACATTCTATGGAATCGGGCTCAACCCAAGTTCCCAAATGTGGGAATTGCAGAGGGGCACACAAAGTCTCTGACCTCGAAGGCCATAAATTTAAAGCAGAAGAAAATCTTCTAAAATTTAAGACTATTAACAGATTTTCTTTCATTGAAGTCCGGAGACTATACCTCACTCCGAAGGAAGACTTTCCACTCAAGTACACTGGTGTGCAAAACTTAAGCAACAGGTGGGGTTTTTGCCATAACTCCACGAGAAGTCCTCTGAGAGACATGACATTCAGAAATGAGAGAGAGTATTATGTACGTAAAGGATGACGAAACCATCGGCACTGAAAAAGAAATACAATGCATACGGTATGTAATCAAACAAAAACAAGCTTTATGATTGTCTATCCAAGAGGAAGAACAACAAGCAGATGTTCCTTAATACGGGATATGCCTCCCTCACTGCAATGGTTGCTTCGCACCGTCTCCGCATACTCAGAACCAGTTGGTGCAACATTTCTTACGGTAGGAGTGACCATTCCTCAATCAGCATCTGTTTGAATTGTTGGGTGTTCTCCGGAGGATTTAAGAGTGCTGCAATGCTTCTCCCCAAAGCATCCCACACATGTTCGATATGATTTAAGTCTGGGGAGTGCGTTGGCCAATCTATTCGAGTGATATCTTCCCTTACCAGTAACTCCTCAACAGCAAGAGTTCGATGCGGCCGTGCATTATCATAAATAAAAATGAAGTCTGGGCCAATGGCAAGTCTGAACAGACGCACATGGGGAAGGATTACCACCTCACAAAAGCGATCTCCGGTTACAGACTCTCTGTCGAAAACGTGGAGCTCAGTTCGCCCGTTCAGCAAAATACCTCCTCTGACAAGAACTCCAGAACCACCATAACGGTGTCTTTCCTTGAGGTTACTGGGAGAAAACCGGGTCCTGACCTTTCTCCAAATCAAAACGAGTCGAGAATCGCTTCTGGTACAGAACCGACTCTCATCCGTAAAGAGGACACGACCCCATTGATCAGTTATCCAGTTTTTGTGCTCTCTGCACCACTGTAAATGGTGGCGTCGGTGGCCAACTTTCAACGGGAGGCAGCATTCAGGACGGCGTGCGAATAGGCCCACTTTGTGAGGGCATCTGGATACAGTAAACCGCGGCACTTGTCGCCCTGTTGCTGTACAGAGCTGCTGAGCAATGGCGCTTGCTGACTGCTGTCGGCCTCTTTTCGCCTGCAGGACGATATATCGGTCATCCCCTGCAGTTGTCTTCCTCGGGCGGCCACCACCAACCTTTCTAACAGCTGTACCTGTGGTTTGGAACGCTTTACCAGCGCAAGAAACGACATTTTTGTTGATTCCGAACTGTGCAGCTACACTGGTGACAGTACGCCCTCCTCCAGCTTTCCGAGCATTCTTCCACGTGTGAAGTCGTCCAGGTGATTTCTTCTAGCTATATTTCACAAACTGACTCACTGGCACTTGCAGCGAATATGTTGAATTGCGTCTCCGACCTTTCTTTATTCTACTGTTCAGCTGCGCGTGCCGACAACACGCGTTTTGCATACGCTCACGTCGCCTCCGACGTTTCGTTCCTGATATTTGCATACGTATGACGTTTCTACTGACTTACACTGGTGTCCAAAAGTTAAGCATAAATCGTAAAATGCGAAAAACATGGAGTAAATATTCGTAAAATTATTCCAAATTTCTTGCTGATATTAATTGGGTGAAGAAGAAACATTGAGTTTATGCAAAACTTTTCAGTCGACTACGTCCTGCGCGAAACACCTGCGCATGTCGGAACACAGAAAAACCGATTCACGCAGCATAGGCAGTTCAGACAAGTTTCGTGCAACTGCTGTGCGAAGGAACGTTGTTAACTATCAAACAAGGTGAATGATGGCACAAAGACGCCAATTGGACATGTTTGCGAAAGGAAGAATTGTTGGAATGCTGGAATCCGACGATCACAAACCGAAGTGTCTCGAATTTTGAATGTGGACCAGTCTGTGATCTCAAGACTGTGGCAGAGGTTTCAAAAACGGGAGATGTTACCCGACAACCAGTATCAGGTCGACCAAGAGTCACAACCCCTAGCCAAGACCGATATCTGGTAATAAGTGCGCGACGTAATAAGTGCACTGGGTTGGTAATAAGTGCACTGGGTTCGACGCTCACAGTCGCCACAGGAATACGAATTTCGAGACAAACTGTTTACAGAAGATCTCAATCATGCTGGCCTGTATTCCAGAAGACCAGCAATTTGCATTCCTCACGTCTGCGCATAAACGCGCTCGTTTGACTGGAGTTTGAAACATCAACATTGGAGTGTGGGCCAATGTGATGTTCAGTGACGAGTCCTGGTTTAGTCTGAGTAGTGATTCTCGTCGGGTAACGATATGGAGAGAATGTGGAACACGTTTTGAACCAAGAAACATAGCGGAAAGAAAACATTTTCCATCAAGGGGAGTAATGGTATGGCCAGGCATCATGATGGACGGCCGCACAGACCTCCATTTCTTTGACACGGGTCTGTGACTGGTCAAAGATACAGAGACGAAGTTCTTGCGCCTTATGTTCGCTTGTTTCGAGGTGCTGTCGGTCCTGACTTCATATTCATGGATGATAATGCGCCATGTCACCGATCGGTGCTGGTTGATGACTTCCTTGAGACGGAAATCCAGCGCATGTCGTGGCCTGCGAACTGCCCTGATTTAAATCCTATCGAGCATGTATGGATATGCTGGGGAGACAAATTGCAGCCCTTTCGCACCCAAGCTTCGTTACAGAACTGAAGAGAGCTCTCCAAAAGCTTGGAACCGTTTGAGCCCACAACTCATTCATCATCTCATAGCAAGTATGGTTAATCGCTGTGCAGCGTGCCTGGCTGTCAGAGGTGACCACACGCCTTATTAAACTGCAGCATAAATATCTTATTTAATGTCTTCTTTCATTTTTTTCTTTAAAGTGTGAACCCTTGCTATGCTCAGTTTTCTTTCAAACTGCTCCTTTGGACAATAAAATTAATTATTATCGTTCTTCTGATTTACTTTCTTATTTTATAACCATTTTACACTCGCATATCACGTTTCCCGCCATTCTGATTTACAATTTCTTCTTTATTCACATAATTATCAATTATGCTTAACTTTTGGACACCAGTGTAGTTGTCAATAGAATTAATTTTTGAATCTTGATGAATTGTAAAAAGTTGCGGACAAACCAGGGTGCACCAGTGATGATACGAAGAAGTTTGTTTATGAATCGGAAAGAAGGGCCAAACGGGAGAATTTGGCCAAAAATCGATTTGACCGTAATATAAAAAATTACATAGGAATAATTTTTTTCTCGGTTCCATAGGATGTAAACAACGCCACAAATCTATAGGCACCATTCGCGTGTCTGTGAGAAATTATTTCCAGAAGTTATGGACGTGCACTCGCCGAGTCCCAATTGCGCATTTGCCTGTATACGCTGGGTCCATATCGGGAGATATTAACGTGCTAGGCCCATAATGTGGATGTCGTTAAATAGCTTTTCACACGCCCGTAATTAAACCCTTAAAAGAATTGGCGTAGCAGCCTTACTTCGATAGTTATGTTTATGAGTTTAAATATAAAATCACTCTGATGATATCTCTGTCTTAGCGTTTATTTGTCTTAACATTCATATTTTAAAACAGCGATTCAGTTTATAGTACAATATATCTATTCATAATTTAAAATCTGTATAATAAAGATATTTAAATAAAGCGAATTCATTTTTAAAATTTAGTGTTGCAGCTTCTTATATTGTATGGTCTTTTTTTTCTTGTCGTTATTCCATAAACATTTTTATTTAAAAATGAATGTTACACATTTTTATTTAACTTGTAATGTTATTCCATAAACATTTTTATTTAAAATGAATATCAGTATCCGAAGAGTACTCCATTGGAGAAGCGTTAGACGTGGCACACGCCATGTTGCAAAAACGGAAAAGAACCCCAAAATTAACTAGGGGAACCAACGGTGCCTTACATAGAAAGAACATAGATATAGTTCACATTACTTTTTATTTTAAGAGGGACATTAATTTAAGGGTTTTGACATTTGTCAATCACTTGAAGATAATTAATTATTTTTGAATTTGCAATGCCTGTAACTGTAATCAAGATCCACAAAAAGCGCTAATTTGTATTTTCGTTAGAGTGCGTTTCGGTGAAATCTAAGCTGGCAAGTTAGCTGTTTGCTTTTGACTCACCTACTTGTTCCAATTACTCTCAAGGTTTTTTTTCATCTTTACTAAAGGTGGTAATTATTATTTTATTGTACTAATCGTCCAACTGGGACACATTTAATTACTTTTTCCGTCCGTTTTTTTTTTTTTTGCTCCTTTACGGAATTTTTTTTTTTAATTTTTCCCTTAATCCAGTTTCTATGTAAGGCACCGTTGGTTCCCCTAGTTAATTTTTGGGGTTCTTTTCCGTTTTTTGCAACATGGCGTGTGCCACGTCTAAAGCTTCTCCAATGGAGTACTCTTCGGATACTGATATTCATTTTAAATCTCGACGCAATATATTCGACAACTTACAGATAGCAGCCCAACACGGAGCTACATCATTCACACTGCAATTCACAGTTCCAGATAAAGCAATACCTCGGTCCCATCCGCGAATCCTGAAAGACAATTTAGCATCGAAATTGTCAACAGTCAAACACATCGACAATCTGAGACTCTCCCGCCAGGGAAAACTAGCAATATCCACTAATCACCTACAAACAGCCACAGAATTGGTTCATATTCAAGCTATTATGGGACTTCCCGTAATAGCATATTTTAACCCGGAAACAATCACTACCCGTTTTCTTATTCATGACATTCCATTAGACGTTAAACTAGAAGATTTGGCTACCGAATTAGAGGAAGAGAACTCTTTTTCGATAGCTGAACTTCGCCGTTTCTTTAATATTAAAAACCACCAGTTTCTTCCCCAGTATTAGTAACTATTCTCGGCACTATTATGCCGGAATATGTCAAAATATGGCTAACGCGACAGAAGATATCTCTTTTCTTTGATAAACCACGACAGTGTAGGAACTGCTTTTCATTTACTCATTCTTGTAAAAATAATCTAGCGTGCGAACGATGTAGTAGCCCTCACAATGTCTCCACTTGCACTTCACAATTTCTTCAGTGTGTACAGTGCGGAGACAACCATATTGCCACAGACTTAACATGCCCAAAACGAAAGGCAGAGGAGAAATTTCTCAAATTCAAAACACTCAACAGATTATCCTTCATAGAGGCTCGGAGAGCATATCATCCAAAAACTGCAGAAACATACGCATCACAACTTACAACAGCCTCTATCAAGACTTCCGGCTTCATCACCAAAGAGGAGATAACACAAATTCTTCAACAACATTCTCTAGATACGCGACAATTAATTACAGACGTTTGCCAGGCTCAGGCCGCATCCTTTCAAGAATCACTTCAACAACTAACCACCAATTTTACAGCAGCACTTAATACCATCAGTCAAACTTTAAAAAGACTTTCACATCCTTTGACAACAACCCAATTATCGAATATCAAAGAAAAAAGTAAACTAAACCCAAAAATACGGGACCGAAATTTTGCAGGAAATTGATAGCTCCATCTCTTTTATTCAGAACAACGACATGTACAGAATGCTATTTCTTTCCTCAAATACATTCTGATCAATCAGGCATAAAAACATAGTACAATTCTAAGACTCTTTATTTTTGGTAAATTTTTTTAACTAGTTCAGTTCAATTTTCTTTTCCAATGTTCTCTCATAATTTACACATCGTTTAATGGAATGCAAGAAGCATTCGAGCCAAAAACCATGGCTTCTGAAATTTTTCCACTCTACTCATATTTTTGTAATCCAAGAAACTTTTCTCAACAATAACGACGTTTTTCACTTACCTGGCAAACACATTTTTCGAAAAAACAGATCAAACAACACTAGAAGGGGAGGTTTGATGATCGCAATAGATACTTCTTTTCTTGTAATTCTATTAATTTCCTCAATCTTCCACAATCGGATAATGAAATTCAAGCAATTTCGATCCATCTCAATCGTAAGTCTTTTTCATTAGTCAATATTTATTCTCCCAAAGGCGAATTCACCATTGAATGACTAGAAGCAATCCAACAACACCTACTTTCCTCGGTTATTATCCTTGAGACTTCAATATTCAACATCCTGTTCTCGGTTCATCTTCAGTTAACAATTCCGAAATTTTTATAAATTGGATTCTTGACAACCATTACACCATTCTTAATGCTAGCACTTATACTCACATTACACCTTCCTCGTCCTCTCTTCTTGATTTATCCATCGCAAGTGCTGATATTTACCCTAACATTTCTTTTTCCGCGTACATTCCGATCCATTAGATAACGATCATTTACCAATTCAACTGTATTTCCAAATCAGTCACCAACTTAAAATATATAGACAAACCGTTAATTGGCCTAATCTTATTCAATCTATCCAGGATCATCAACCTTCCTTACCTACATTACAAACCTATCCTGATTTACAAAGTTTTCTCTCTAACCAGTTGCATAGTAATTCTCAAAAACGACTTATTTCACATAAACCCTCTCAACCTTGTTGGAATTAAAGATGCAAAAATCTCCTCCGTCACAAAATAAATCTCTTATATAAAGCTCGAACCCAACTTTCCAGGGATCTCTGGATCGCATATAAAAAAACTTCAGCCATTCTTCGTCGACTTATCTCTCAACTAAAAAAGAAATTATTGGAACCCAGTTTGCGATTCTGCAGGATTTAATGGCAGAATTTACAAAATCATTAAAGCAATTCACAACAGGCAGGATACTCCAGAAAATAATAGAATCTTTCACACCAGCAACAATTCCATCATTTCAGATGCTGACCAACAAGCTAATCTCTTGGCAGCCCACTTCAACAAATCTTCCGCTTTTCATTTTATTCCTTTGGATTTTCTGAAGAATCACTTCATGATTACAATAATCCTTTTTCTTTCGTTGAACTTACAAATGCAATTAAATCCACTCCCAATACTTCACCGGGATATGACGGAATTCCGGCTAAATTCATCAAAATTTTTCCCGATTATTATCTTCATCAACTCTTACACATTTTTAATAATATTTGGATCTCGGGCAACGTACCGGAAGATTGGCTCACCGCTCAAGTCTAAGAGCCACAAGTAGCAACAAACGTTTTTATAAAACATATGTGTATGTTTACATTATAATAATATATTATATATATATATATATATTTAATATATTATATATATATTTATTGACGCTTGTGATTATATCGTAAGTAAATACATTTTATTTCTATTTCTTCTAGTTTTATGCATAAATTTGTAATGAGTTTGGATACCTTATATTTTAAGTTTTCGTGTTAGTGGCTGGAATTCAAAAGTTGAAATAGCTGAACTTCCATTGGATCTACGTTTTACTTTATGAATCTACGAATAATTGTTAGTCTTATTTAGAAATATATTATATATATTATATAATATATTATAATAATATATAAATAAAATCTAAAATTTGGATTGCCAAACCTGTACTAAAATTTAAAAAAATCAGTATTTAAACACTGAAGTTAAAAATAGAAATGTATGTTTTGTTTTTTGTTTTCCAAATCCATCCAGATGATTGTTTGTTTTTATTTGAAGCTGGGAACAAAAGTTTAAAAGCAAACATAAATAACATACATTAAATTATGTAAATTATTTTTTTATTTGAATTTTTTTAAATATATTCAAAATGTAATGGATTCTTACAACTCTTGAACTTGTGTTCATAATTTATATTTCAATGTGTTCATAATTTTAGTTTTCCATCCTTTATTTTAAATACTACTTTTCATCAAACAAAACAAAGAGAATGCATTATAATATTTACCTATCATTCTGGATAATTTGAATAGTAAATAATTCACAAAATGGAAATGAAATTTCAGCAAATTAGGAAACGGAATAAAAAGGGGACAAAAAAAATCAATTGCATTCTATTTTGATGAAACTATTTTAAATTTCAAAAACTTTATGAAGAAATAAATAGACATATGAAAATATAAAACTATAGTTTTTGCCGTACATATATCATTAACAATCTTTTTTTTTAATTTAAAGTGGATAAAAATTTGGACTAGATCTTAAAGTAATTTATTGCACATATGAGTTGAGTGCTGATTTTATTTTTTTAATAACAATCCAATGTTTTTATTGTAGGAAAAAGAAAACATGATAACTAGCATTTACAACTCCATACTTAAAGGACAGAATGCAATGAAATTTAAATGTGATTTATACAGTTGTTATGGGCCTGAATGGCCGAGCATCTAGCACTCGGTGCCACAGGTTTCGGGTTCGAGTCCCGGTGGTGCCATGGTGTTTGTAGTGGTTCGGAATCTACTTTAAGCCGTAGGTCCCGGTCACCTAGGACTGTAAGAGCGTCACGGAGCAGAAGTCCGACTTCTACCTACATCAAAACAGAAGCTGCACCCTTCCTTCCGTGAGGGACAAGACAACAACAATATGCAGTTGTTATCTTTTGTAGACAATATATACTGCTTTATATAAATTTTAAATGATTATTACTTAATGAAAATTTCAAATCAAGCAAAAGGAAATGAAATGAAAAAAAAATCATAAACATAATTTTAAATTGAAAGAAATACTTCAGAAAAATAATTTGCCATAGTTTACTTTGTATTTTTACATATCGGAATACACATACTTTTGTTAATTCTAAGCAAAAATTTAAATAAACATAAACACTTTTATTGACACATTTTTTTATGCTAATATATTTCATATTAATGTTCTCCATTTAAAGTTCATACATCGAGTTTTGAGCATCCTGTATATTAAAAAACATTTTAGCAGAAACTAAACATGGTACTTTAAATAAATAATCTATAAAATTGGCATTTTTACGAGAATGTTAAAAATTCTTGTTGCATATTTATTAAACAAGTAAATTTTTAAACATTTCCTAATTTCAATAAATCTATAAAAGCTTATGCTTTATGAATATGTTAAAAATCAATTACATTTTTTTTATTAAAAAATAGATTCATTATAAAACCTTTTATTTTTTTTAAATATTGAAACATCCACATTATTTTATTAAAAACAGTTCCAGGCACAAAATTATTACATGATTTATCTACAATGAAAATAATGCATGTATTTATAAACACTTTCATTCATAAAGAAAGAAAAAAATAATAATAATAATTTACATTTTGCTAAGATTTTAATAGCTATTCGAGAAGATTGTGTTATATTCCTATTTGTTTTTTCATTGAATTAACACTCTTCACAAGTTCCGATATAGATTCTCCCCTAAAAATAAAAAAAAATCCATCAATATTACAGAAAATCACAATTTGGAAGAAGTTACTTTAACATGCGAGTGTATTTTATGAAATGACAGATCTTTAAAGATAAAGTTTTCTGTTATGAGTATTAAGTTAATGGAAATGATGAATTTCTTTTTTGATTAACAGAAATTTATTAAAATATTTTTAATGACCCCCCAAAAAAAAAAGGGAAAAATTATGGAGAAATTAAATAATCATGTTCTTAAAGGACTTTAACATACATAAATATAAATAACACTCATTATTTTTAAATTTGAAGAAATAATTAAATCTCCCATTTTCCTTAAAAAAAAAAAAAAAACATTTTTATAATATGCAATTTATTTAGAATGAATGATATGCCATAGTTATTGAATTAAAATACAATTATTATCCTTTAAATTCTTTTCTATAACAATTCTCTAATAAAAAAATTGCATAAAATAAGCCAAATTATGAAGAAGAAAAAAATTACGTTGCAGAAATTTGTTGTAACATAACTCAACAACAAGAATGAGCAATAACATAACAATTTTTTGATCTGCATTCCATAGTTCAGCACATTCTATAATCCGGTCACTTTCATATTTTTCAGATGTTTGTTGGCCTCAGATGCCAACACAATGCTGCTTGCCTTTTCATTAAATATGTACAATTAAACATGCACCTGTTTTAATTGTTTCAATTTTTATACTCGTTATCCTTCTTGAAACAATATTGAAGCTGGATTAAAGAGAGGTTGCTGTAATATAAAAAATTACTACACAGAGGATAAAAGTTAATTGAGAATATATTGAAAACATAGAAAGAATGTTTTTTATCTTTCTTTATATAAGAACAATGTGTGAATGAATAATTTTTCCATTCATGTATTATAAAATAAATTCTTACTATGATAAATACTCACTCTTACTTAAGTAATTCTTTTACATGCTTAGTCTGGGTTTCCGTTAATTTCGGTCTAGATAGATCCGACGAAATCCTTCCCACATTATACTTCATTTTTTCCTGTTGAAGTTTGTGTTTTTTCATGATTTGCTCCGTAGTGGTTTTAAAAGCTTTTAGTTTTTCTTCATATGCCACGAGTGTGTCTTTCATGTTTATTTCAGCATTTGAAAGATAAGGCAACTTTTGTTGAAGTTTCTGAAGCACAGTTTCAATTCTGAAAAATAAATACAACAAAATATTACAAGTTGTTGGGTCATTTATTATTTTTCCCAGAGCAAGTCAAATCTAGATTGGTACCGAAAATACTGAACGTGGCAGCTCACACTGCATTGATTTTTCGTGATATTTTCTTCAAAAATGAAACCCATATCGTTCCGCACCCACCGTATTCACACCAGGCGACTTCTAGCTACTCCCTAAATTCAAAAGACTACTCCAGGGACTCCGTTTTGAGTCGATTGAAGATATTCAATGTGAATCACCATGCGCTTTGTAGGCCATCCCTGCCGATGACTTTTTAGCATGCATTGAGGATTGGAAAAAAAGTTGGCATAAGTGCAGTGTCCAGAGGGGATTACGTTGAAGGCGATGAAATAAATTTGGAGGAATAAATAATGAGTTTCTGAAAGAAAGAAAAAAAAAAAAAGAAGGGGAAAAAAAAAAAAAAAAAATGGTCTTATTTTTTGGGCACCAAATCTTTAATTTTTTGGACGTGAGCTTCGTCAGTGTAGGTTGATTGCCGACCAAGTAGACTTTCCTTTATAGTAGTAGAAAATAAAGAACATGAATAGCTTTTTTGTAACTAAATATTGAACCACATTATTAAAAAAAGTACATTTATTTTTAATAATAAAAGGGAATGCTTGAATATCTAGAAGGAAGAAATATTTTTGAGATTTCATATGAAATATTCTCGAAAACTTTTACTAATGTCTTTTATTATTCAATTATGATAAATGGTTAAATAAAGCATAATTTAAATAGAAAAACACAATCTGTTTTGCTTCTGCAACATGAAAAATATTTATTTCTCCCTTTTAATTCATATATGTTCATAAGTATGTTTTTTTAATTGAAATATAATTTAAATCTATTTCAAAAGAAGAAATTTTATAATTTTAATAGCTACAAAGTATTAAAAATCATACAAGAAAGTATATAGATAGATATTTATAAATAAATACTTTTATATTACAAATTTATAGTGAAGACCTTTTCAATAATTTTTGCTGGTTAGAATTTGCATCTTCATATTTCTCTGCTAAATGCTCAGCCCCTAATATGAGACTATCTTTTTCTTCTCGAGTTTTCTTAATGTCTTCCAGTTGATATTCCTTTTGCTGCATCAAAACTTTAACCCTAAATCAAAAACAACACATTATTTAAGATCCATCTAAAATTACAAAAATTAATTTTACACTTTTTATAGGACATATCAGTTTTAATACATAGAAAAAGAAAAGGGTATATTTTAATTATTTGAATTAAAAGTATTTAATTATAAATATTGCTACATTGAAATAGTATCTTAAAATATAAGGAGAAGATAAATATGGAAAAAGCACTTTGATTGAAATTTTATTTTCATAACATATCTATGTGCATGCTGCAAAGAAATGTAACTTTTTTATCACTGAAATAATTAAATGTATCATTTAAAATAAATAGTAATGTTTATTACCAAAATATTTAATAAATTTTTTTATTAGCAAAAGCGAACCAAATTTAACTAATTTCACAATGAAAGGTTATAAACTTCCAATGGCTGGTTTGCTTTTGCTTAAACCCCAGTAACATTTAATAACAATAAACACGTTTAAATATTACAGTAAAAATATGCATATATATTAGAATAAAAAATAAGAAAAATTATTTGTCAACCTGCTTCTAAGAAGAGCTTGAGCTGTAGTCAACCTTTGTATATAATCTTCTCTATAACGTTGTGTTACACTGCACAATAAATCCAACAGTTGTTGGGCTGATGTGTTATTCTGTTTAAGAAAACTAGATTTTAAATAAGGGCAACACACAGAACGTTGCAATGATTTTTCAATTTCTTGTCCAAACATAGAAACCGAAGAACCATCTTTAGAGTCAGAATTATTTTCAACCAGCAAATGAGGCTTTGATGAAAAATAAGAAGATCTGAAATAAAGAACAATAATAATTATTACAAAAGTGCCATTACTTTTGAAAAATAAAATAATTAAAAGTTACAAGTGTTTTTAAAATTAACTTAATTATAATAATAATAATTAAGTTAAATAATTTTGATACCATGAAAAATAAAGCAATTTTAAAATTAAATAATTTAAAAATTGTTAACAATAGAAAATGAATTTATATATTTATTTATGCAAGGTATTAATAAATCTAATAATTATTGTAAGGAAATAACTTAACATAAAACACGACAATAAGTTGAATATTAAAGAAAATGTTATAGTTAAATAAAAATTCACTTTTTTTTTTTTTTTTTAATGTAACACATAAAATATTACAAAAAGTAGAATATTAAAGAGAAAAATGACAGTTATAAAATTCATTTCTTTCTAACGAATTGTTTCATACGCATATGCTTGAATCTTTCAAAAGAAACTTGTACATGACGAAAATTGGAAAATATTATATAGTGTAGTAGTACATATAAGTAATAAACATTTTAAATTTCCTAATATTCTAAAAAAAAATAATATGCTAAAATGATACTTACATTATAGGCAAACAAACGAACTCCCATGAAGCCAAAATACAAATTATATAAACACCATCATTATAAACAACCTCATCGAAACCAATGACAGGAATGGCCTCCATGTGTGGGAGAGCCTTTGTGCAAATAGTGTGTTCCACAATACATTTTCGCTTATGTTCTTCTGAAAGCAACTTTTCTAAGGATTCTATAATAATAAATTTGTATTCTATTGTAATAATTATTCTATTTGTAATAAAAAATTTTAATAAAAACAAGATTAAAGCACATATTTACCAGTTTCAAGGCTTTCTTCTAAGGCTTGCAAAAAAGGCACAGCAATAGTATGCAAGCCAGATATATGGGTACCATGGTACTTAATGTGGGATGATACATCTAGAAAAGTTTTAAAAAATTTTCTTTTTTTTTTTTTTCAAAATAGGGTTGTAGTTATAGTATTATTATTTCTCAATAATAAGTGGCATTCAACAATGAATTAATAATATTGAAAGATAATTAAAACTATAAATGATAATTTTAAAGCACAACATTAATAAATTATTATTATATTTTAACCATGTTACAGTTCTATAGTAATAATACCTTTATAGAGTCTAACAGGTTGACAAACATCATACAAATCGTCCATTACTGTTAATGGGATTTCCACACTCTCAAAGACATACAAAGCAACACTCGTATCATCAGAAGGAGTTTGAAGATCCCATGAAGAATCTCCCTATAAATAAAGGAAACAATATCAATGCAAATAAAGGATGCTTGTTATACCTGGGATTTACTTTAATTTTTTGAAATACTTTGTATGTATACTTCAAATTATATTCTAAGATATGCACACTATAAGCCACCTATACAAATTGGTTTAAAAAAATATAAAATCAGCAGAACAAAAAGCAAAACAATTTAAAAATTTTATTCATGAATTTCAAAATATCTTACATGTTTCTCTGAGGGGGGCTGATTAAGATTTTCTAGTACTATGCAATGGTGCATGATACCTGAAGATGTAGCTATCACAATACAAGTTGGCACAGTATGCAAACAAAGAATATAACATGCATCAGAACCATAATTATCTTCAGATGGAGGATGCATTGTCAAAGGACCTATTAATTTGGCTGGTGGTGGTGGAGAACTAGAAAATAAATTTTACATTTCATTTGGCAGCAAAGAATATATAAAGTTAAAAAAACTTTTATAATTAGACAGCAAGGAATTGAATAAATTTTTTATAGAAATTATAGCGTCATTTAGAATTTTTAAGCTATCAATTTTATTTTTGCCATTCTAAAGCAAAATGATTCTCATAACTATAGCTAAAACTACAAATAAGCATTTTAAAGAAAAATATATCAGGATGTTAGCAAGTTTATTGATGTTGCTTCTTCCCTATCAGATCTAATTAATAATACAACCAAACTAACTACTTAATAAAATAAAAGAAATGGATCATAAAATGATACTAGCATCTCGCAAAAAATAGAGTAGTTTCATAGAAATTTATCTATTTATTAAAATACCAATATTAAAAATTAGGGATAAGTGAAGTTTCAGAATGATTTAGAAATAAGTAGAATTGTTCAGAATGATCCCCAAAAGATTTTACACACAAAGCATGAAATGTATAAAAGTTCAAAACATTCTATACAGTGAATGTATTGATAATCAAATAATTTGAATTTTGAAATATATTTCCCATTTTCAACATATTTCAATTTTTTTAATTATTACCAAAGACAGGAAAAAATAATAAAAGAAATTTTATTTTTATGAGGTTTCCGACTACATTACAATTTATACACCATTATAAGATCTTACAAACATATTGAAAGAAGAAATTTCATAAAATACCTCTCTTAGCCACTGGATATTCCATCTATGAAATTTGTCTATAGAAATTAGAATTTTCTTTATTTCTTTAATCAACGACAGCCATTTTAATGTGAAACTGAGGTTTGGCAATGGAAAACTAATCATCGAAGAATCCCCACTTTCTTCTATTTGGCTCTGGAATTTTTCATTTTGAAATTAAGTTTAAAAAAAAAAATTTTTTTTCAAAAATTCCTCAACTTATCCTGGTTTTTCCTGATTGTTATCAAATTTCCCCAATTTTTCCAGTTTCTAGGTTGATTAGATTATTGCTGATTTGGTTTCACCAAATCAGCAATAAATTTTACATTTAATTTGGCAACAATGAAACAACAATAAAAGAAAAAAAGCTTAAAAATATATAATTAGACAGCAGAGAACAAAATACTTTTTTTTTTATAGAAACATTTAATCAATAATGAAATAATATGAAGTAAAACTTCATTTAGGATTTTTTAAAGTTATTAATTTTATTTTTTAACATGAATAATTATAATGAAGAATCCCTGAATAATCATTTTTAATTTCTTCGACTTCATGATTCCTTAGCTTTATATTATAAGACATTGGATAAGAGATACATTGTGAGAAAATGAAATAGATGAACATCCTTTTCTAACTGTCAGGTCTATCGTTATATTTGCATGAATAATTGTTTATGTAAATACATAACTTTTCTTTCCTTTCTTATTTATGTGTGTAGATACAGATTTTGCAAATGACATTAATTAAGGTACAAAAATACAGTAAAGATACAGAAAATTATACAGTTACTGTAAAATAGAAATCTGTAAATAATTTTTAAATACTTTAGCTACAAATTAAAGGAAACTTAACTACAAGAATATATTCATTTCTAACACATTTGTTACATTTTAAAAGAAATTATAAGTTTGAGTTTTTTTAACTCTAAAGCTTAACAATTTATTTTTTATTTTATTTTACAATTTATATCTTTTTATTAATTTTATCTAGGACTGTAAATGTGATGAATTATGAGGCTTTTCCATCCTCTTGTCAAACTTTGTTAAATATATCAAATGTAGACATTTGAAAAAAAGTAGAGCCTAAAGAGACAATATAATCATATCAGACAATACACACTCAAAAGTAGAACGTCTTGAACTGCATTGGTAAACCAAAAACAAAAATTTGTACAAAATATACAAGGTGTGAAACATCTCCAGGAGATCTGTAAAATCTGAAAGAAATTAATTATAACATCCTACGGACAGCTTTATCAATGAATACAATACCATCATGTCATTTCTGCTCACTAAATGATTGAATCCAAGTCAAAGACACCCACATTTCAACATCTTTAGCAATAAATTTAATCAGTTCTCCTTTAGTTTTTATGTTATGTATTTTTCATATATATATATATATATAAACACTTTTTTTATTAATACTGATTACTAAACAAAAGTTAAACTGCAAAATTATACAAAAATTACATACCTGTCTCCATTTAAGGCACATTTTACTACATACACATCTCCATTACAACGTAAAACATAAATAGGCCATACAATGATATTTTTTAAATCTTTCGTGACTCTTGAACTATTTTCTTGAGGTACTTGTATTTCTACAGGTGGTCCAAAGTCAAAACTTACAGAATTTTCTCCATGGAATGCAGAAAATGAAATTTTTGACACTGATGACAAATATGAATTCGTTGAATTGGGATTAAGAGCTATAACTTGCTGAGGTGTCTGTGGTTGAGTTACATCATAAGTTCTGTAATAATTACAACAAAAATACCATTAAAAAGTGCATTTCAAATAATTTTAGAGACTTTGTTTTAAGTTTTTTTTCCATTGTTAAATTATCTTATGTTTAAAAATATCATTGTTTCAATCAAATTTTGAAAAGTAGATTTTCTTATCAATGATTATCACAAAATTTGATTTTCTACAGTATTCGAAAGACAATTTATTAGTTAGTTCTTTAATTAAAAAATAAAACACTTATTACTAAAGCATCAGAAATAAATAAGTTAAATATTTAGATGGGATCCAGGACATCAAAGAAAATGAATTAGCTAAATCAGAATCAAATTATCTCCTTTTGCACTGGATATCACCAGAAGATTTTATTACCCATAAAAAAAGGCAACAAGTTAGAAATGATCCAGCATATTTTATTTCACAGCAAAAAGATATATAAAAAAAAAGAAACACACTCTTCTATCTGAAATTCTCCTGCAATTTTAGATGCAATGTTCCTCCTGCATCTTTGATTTAAACAACAACATTCATCAGAAAAACAGAACAATACTGAATTTCTTTGAAACAGATTATTAATTAACAGATTTAATAATTTAGAAAGCCAGCCATAACACTTTATTATATATCATTCTCATAACATTTTTTATTGTTTTCTTGCTAAAAATTTTTATTAACCATAAATTACTTGTTTATTGCATATAAAAAATAACAAATACCTTAAATAGTTATCTGTGCTTAAAACAGTTAAATGTGTACTTGATGAACTTCCAGGATGCCAAGCAATTTGAACAACATTATTTTTACTTGAATACACAATTAAGTATTCAGCAATATTCCAGGATCTATTAAAAGCAAAATAAAAAGAAAAATTATTATGAATAAATTTAGCCACACAAGTAATAGAAATAATTTTAAATAACTTTCTATTCTAGAGCTAAGTGGAAATTTATAAGATCCACTGGATCCTTTCTGTTATAAAAAATTAATTTTAAATTAATTTTTAATAACTTGAAATTTGATAGCATATTTGAATGGAGGAAGATACTGTAAAATCATTATGGTATCTTACGTCTTTACGGTAGATTACCTTCTTTATGTTTTCTGTCTACATGTTCTTATTTATTTCCTATGTTGTTTTTATTTAAACCAAAATTTCAAATATAACACAAATATTTATGTTATGTCTTGTGTAATAAATAAAAACATAGATAAAAAATTAAGATATTTTTATACACTGCTTTTATAATTTTAATAAAGATATCATGAAACAGTACTTCACTGGAAAAAAATTTTATTAATTTCATTACACCTTTTAAAAATAGCATATATTCTGAAAATTCTTAAAAACTAAATGCAACATTTATATGATTTAATTATTTTAAAAAACTATAAATCATTCAAAAATTATTACTTTACATCAATATTTTGAATAAAGGCAAATTCGGAAAAGTGCTAATTGATTATGTCTCTAAAAATACGAGAGATATATAACTGAAATATATGTGAAATAAATTAAACTTTCCTCCTGAAAATTTTAAATAATAATTAATTTTGCATTTTGAAACTATCTTTATTTAGATTTCATTTTTAGAAGAGATCTGATATTTGAGTTAAATTATTTTCTAAGCTACTCTTTCTGAAGATATATAATAAAAGTGTTTAATTATACAACTGGCCCTAGTTGAATTGCCATGTTTGGCACTTCACATAAACTAAATGACAGTAGGATAGTGGTATAAATAATAGTGATTCCAAAATTATTTAATATTTTTCAGCGACTATTATTGGTTATTTTTATATTAGTCAGAAAATACTCTGCATTTTATTAAGATAGGAAAAAGTAAATTTCAAAAAAAAAAAAAAAAAAAAAGATTTCATTATTTAATTTGAACTTAAGTTTTTAAAAAGTACAAAGTCTTTTTTTAAAATAAAATTACAAATATTATTTGGAAAGGAATGTAATATTACAGAAATACACATATAATATTAAAAATTCCATACCTTCCAATAATACTAGTATTCTTAGAGGAAAATTTTCCATATCTCCAAGGAACTTCATAAATCATTACACCATTATTTCCACTCAAAACTAGAAGACTACCAATATGATTGAAAAGTATTGTCTGTACAGTAAAGGTAGGAGGGTTGGTTAGAGTAAGTTTCTAAAAAATAAAAAAAAATACCGATTAAAATTAATGTATATATATATATATATATTCTAAATCACTACTGGTAATTAATTGTTATATTCTGTCAAACTAACTTTCATTGATACTAAAAATTAAATTTCGAATTACAATAGATTTTCAGTCATCCAACATTCTTATTATATTAAAATGTAGCTTAAGTTATCTTCAAGTCTCCAAAAAAGATTCACAAAACTAATTACAATATATGCAGGCCAGGACTTGAACGTTAACTGCCTAATGTTGTAGGAATCGTATCTCAATTTTCACAAAATCAAATTTGAAATCACTGAAAAGTTTTTATAAATTGAATTACAAGCCACTGGCACTAATTAATTGGCTCAGTCAAGAAATGTGCATTTAGGGGATCAAAGATCACAAGTTCTATTCTATAAATAATTATTATTTTTTAATTTTAATACCTTACACTCAGTTGTAAGTAATATAGTAAAATTAATAAGTACTTATATGTTCTTTTTTTATCTAACAAATAATATCAAACTTATTTAGACATAAAACATGGAATTGTTTCCTCTTAAATAATATTGAATAATTTAAAGAGATTATCTTGCTTGGAATAGGAAGATTAAGGTGAGGCACTATATTTAACAGGCGGATGATGCTAGTAGAAATCAGGTTGCACTCAACGAGTGCTTTTTTAGATCTGCTTCTCTACTCAAGGGAAATAGCTTTATCTGTTAATAGAGCAAAGACTAAATATATGATAAATATTAGAAAAAGGAGGTATACCAAAGTGTAAAGAATTTTGAATAGGGTGGAGAGATCTGTGAGACACTTAAGTAATCTCATTAACTGTTCTCCATCTTTAAATATCTAGGTGCTCAAATAATAATTAAAATCAAATGTATCTTGAAATTAGAGCTAGAAATCGCTGCTATTACACACTACAAAAGCAGTTAAGATCTTACAAAAAATAGAAATAGAAAATTAAAAATTCTTGTAAACAGAGTTATTATCAGACCAATTGTTTTGTATGGCGGCTCCGAGACATGGGCTCTGAGAAAGTGTGATGAAGAGTTATTCAGAGTATGGGGAGAAAAGATTTTTGTGAAAGATTTTTTGGAGCAGTATATGAAAATGGCGAATGGAGAATTTGGACAAATAAAGAAACATGTGATTGTTATAAGACAATTAGATATTGTTACGGATATTGAAAGGAGAATTCAATGGTTGGGTCTTGTAGAGATGGAGTTAAATAGAACAAGAAGACCCCTTAAGGAAAACCCCAGCAGATTTAGACCCATAAAAAGACTAAGAATTAGATGGAGAGATCAAGTTGAGAAGGATTTGAAGATGCTCAGCGTCACTAACTGGAAACAAAAAACAACTAGTCATGCCAAATGGCAAAAATCTTGAAGGATGTCAGGATCCTTTGAGGGCTGTAGCATCAATAATAATAATGATCTTGCTAGTTCTGTCAGTCAGTTGAGCATGACTCACCACTACGACACTTATAAAAAGTTAAACGACTCCTCTGCACTTGCTCACCAAATTGACCAATTCTTTTTGTCTGGTGCACATAGGTTATATTGTTGCATTCTAATTATTATTTCAATTTATACAAGTAATATAAAAAATTAAAGTCAATTCCTACTTAGGTCAACAAAAAAACATTTTATTTTACTTACTTCTTATTAAATAATTACAATTCATATAAATATTTATTTTTTCACTATATTGCAGAAAGGCCTTTGTAAATAATTATCATTTATTTTTTTTTTTAAGTTAGAAAAATTCTCTCTCTCTCACATACACACTTTCCATCTCTCTCACTAATTTATTCACGTTTCATTTTCCATTTTGTTCCCTCCTTGATTCAGACTAGAACCCAGAATGAAAAAGAACCTTAAAAAGAAATTTTTTTCCAGCAATCAACACGCTTCGCCACTGACGGTATTTATTCCTAAATTTATATTCTGCTAATTAAATTTAATTAATGAATTAAGATTTGAAAAACTGTATTAACATCAAGTGTCATCCACTACAAGTTTAAAAAATGTATTTGAACTTGAGTGAATGAATAAAAAGTATTTTATTAATGATAGAAAATTTGAACAAGATATATAAATATATATAGGGAGAGTGTGAGCTAATAGTAGGAAATGAAAAATAAAGTTCATTCCCAATATTGTGTATTTAATTCATACAGAAACTTTAAAATTGATCATAAAACTTTTTCAATATTACACATCTTTTTATAAAATTGATCTCAGTAAAGAAATTGGATAATAGATGAAAGAATATAAAAATACTTTTACATAAATCAGTATTATTACTTGCAAGAGAGTAGGGAATAAAAAAATTTACTGAGAATATAACTTCCACCTCCATGTCCCTACCATGCGTTTCCCAACAGAGCCACTCGGCAACTAGCAAAAGTTAGCAAGTCAATATATTAAAATTTCTTTAATAATTTAAAACTTGATATTCTCAAAAATTATTGCTATAGCTTTAGGCAGTTAACATTGTAGTCATGAATTACATATAATGTAAGTTTCAAACAAACAGATCACAAACTACCACTCAGTTGACAAAATGCATACAAATATTTTGAATCCTCCTTTCATTGTTTATTTCTTATAGTATTTCACTATAGCTAGTTGTTATTTATTTTATTTACAGTGAATTTATACTCAATAGTTTAATATTTGTACATTTAAGAAATGCCACTGATAATATATCTACTTGTTATCTGACAATTTGAGTGACAATTCTGTGAGTGTGAAATAATCAGGATCTATTCATAGTGAAACAAATTAACTTGTTGCTAGCATTTCATTTAATCTTGAAATTTTTGCAAATAGATCATATATATTACTATTCATAACCATTCACCTGAGTTATCAATATGATTTAATTAAAGCCATTATATTATTACAAAATAAAAATGGTACTTTTGTATTATAAAAAAAGAGCTTGAAATTGCTTAGTGAATTTTTAGTAAAGCATAGATACAAGAAAACATACTTCAGCTTTCCAAAATATATGCAAATGCATTATTAAAACTTGAGAAACTAATATAAATAAGAAATTACTTACCTTAAAAATAGCTATTGTAAACATAGAAAAGAAAAATCATAAAACAAAGTCACCAGAAATGTCAACCTCAAATGATTTTCTTAGTAGTTTTAATGTTTGTCAATACTAGGAGATGGTAGGAGAGGGCCTAAGAGTACAAGGCACTACCAATTTAAACAAAAACTGACAGATCAGCAGATTTAATAACAATTGTAGCTTCAATTTATATTGCTAAGTAATGCAACAGATTAAAAAAAAAAATTAAGAAATTTTCTTAAATATAATTTAAGATAATGCATGTGTTGCAATTATTTATTACGGGTTATTTTAATAGAAACAGATTATAATAATGAGCAGCTTGGTTTAAAAATATAACCAGTTTTGTTTTTTCCATATGAACTTCTCAAGTTAATCTAAATGCTTACAAAGGTGCTTTGTATTTTTGTTCCTCCATTTAGCTAATTCCCATAACCTCTTGACATTTGGTGTACATCAACTTTCTCTTTGGATCTACAAAACAGTAACTATGACTCACTAATAAGTATGCAAAAATAGCACTTTTGATTTCTTCACTACAATAACTTTCATAACAGTTGGAAAATATGGTTGTTCAATAGCGGCAGAGTTCGTTTTCATGATAGCATTTGCAATACAAAACTGAACCTTAAGTTACAAACACTGCTTGATTTCTTTGCCTAATCCACATTTTTAGGATCCAGCATTTTTTTTCTTTTATTAAAAAAGAAAAAAAATTGTCAGATTTTAAAATTTCAAAGGTTTCTCAATGTTTATAGTCTACTTCTCGATTACATTTTCATCATGAGATTTCTGTGATGTTCAGTTGATTATTTTTTTATCTAGTCATCAAAGGTTAGGACTCATACAAATTTTATTAACACCAATCTTTCTGTTCAGTAGCAAAAAAAAAAAAAAAAAAAACCTATTAAGAACAGAATCCTTGATTTCCCACACCAACTGATGATACAAATATCTATGGTATGATACAAACTATTTGTTGAATTTCCAAACCAATACTTTTACCAAATTACATTGTCGTTTCGTGGTCATAGAGACAAATCCTTGGCTTCGGTTTCATTATAAAAAGCCTCATAAAGTATACTTTTCTGAAGTGCATATAAAGCCATCTTAGAATCATCAAAAAAACAAACTATCAATTTGTTAATGTATGTATTTTCACATCTAGTAATATACAAATATATATATATATACACACACACACATTTATATATATGTGTGTGTGTGTGCACATATTCTCAAAATGAATAATTATGTTCGAAATTTTTTTTTTTTTTTTTAATATTTAAATATACAAACCTTGCATGTAATGTCTTTTTCACTAGACAAGTCAGTGGTTAAAACACAAGATCCAGCATCGTTCCAAACAAACACTTGCTTTTCAAATGTTGCAACCAAACATTTAGATTCATAGATGCTGAGATATTTGTTTCGATTTATCCGTAATATATCAAACATACCACTCTTTTTAAGTATTTGATCTAAAACCGCAGCCATTGTAAACAGAGATTTACACTCTAATACATAAATATCTTGTAATTGGTTAAATAATAAATTATACTAGAAGAATGCACATCAGTCGCTAACAGTCCATTTAAAATGCTCAACAATTCAATTCTTGACTTGGCTTGACGTGATTTTGAGATTTATGCTCGCGTTAGCTGCTTTATCTCAATTTATCCAATTTACTCTCGAGAAGAAATCAGAGGAAAACAATTAATAAGTGAAAAAGAAAAATACTAATGAAAACAGATTTTCAAATAATCAGTGAACTTCAACTAATTCCAAAATTATGAAATGGAAGGGTCGAAATGAGGTGTCGTGCAGTACTTCTGTCACGAAATAATACTGTATTGTTAGTATACTCATATCTTGAATTGAAGGAGTATGTAGCGACACCTATTGATGGAAAATGGAATACAAATTAAACGACTTCTACTTTCACTGTTAAAAAAAGGGAATTTCCCCGCTAGAATAAAAAAACAGAACGTAGCTGGTATTACGTAGTTGGCTTTAGAAGAAATGGAATAAATATGTAAATGTGAAAATTGATTATCGTCTTTTATTTTTGCCGTCTGGATTTTAATAAC